>JABSTR010003815.1:0-37990 GCA_013339765.2 Haemaphysalis longicornis | reverse complement strand
GTCAGACCCAAAAATTCCGATTTCAAGAGTTCTAGGGCACTACCAGCAAAACCTTTCGGGGTTAAGGGGTATTAGCAATGCCATTTCATTTGGGAGGAAGAAAATATACTCGACAAAAATCGGTTGTCCATCCCTTTCACCAGATCTAGCCGGGTCTCAGAGTGCGGCAGTTCACGGACTACTCGTGGAAAGGTGTGGTCTTAGGACGGAGGCTGGGTGTTCGTTGCCAGTTGAAGAGCAGAAATTGGAGCTGGAGGGGTATAGGGAAAGGTAAAGCATGCATGTAGCGGAGGGTCTTCTGCGGATATGTACTAGTCTGTTGTCTACGTAGGTTCTTGGCTTCATCTCTTGTCTCTTGGGGTGCGGCGCTGGTACTGAGGAAAAAGCCGTAAGTGTCCCCCTCTGCGAAAAGACGCCGTTGCCGTTGTTCGCTACAGAAACTGGCCGCCGTAGCAAAGGGTAAATAAAACCACACTTGAGTTGGCATGGGTATTGGGCCCGCGTCTCCAGAGTCTCCAGAGTAGAAGTCGAGCGCGTCACCGTCACGCATCCTCTGCACATTGGCAGCAGTGGAGCAAAAGCTACAGAAGACTGAGTACCGCAGCTCCACAAGAACGTGACGGAACGTGCGCAGAGCACGGGCACCCTCGCCTCGCAGTAAATTTGGGGGAGCTGGGGTGACTGCTACGAGTCCGTTTGCAGAATTGATGCGCGCCAAAAGAGGAATACACGAAAAATAAAGAACACAAACACGATGCAGAAGTAAAGAAGTCTGTACACATACTTCGCGCCAAAAGACAAAGAAACGAAAGCGAAGGGAACGATGCAAATGCGATTTAGGGGTAAAGAATTGTTAGAAAAGTATCACAAGGCTTTCGCCTTCAATGCACATAAGCAGACTTACGTGCTCCAAGAAATTTGTTCACCTTTGACTATGTTCCAAAATGTAAACGAACTTGGGGGGCGATTCGGTTTTAAGAGCAGCAAGCAAACGAAGGTGCTCAGTGTCAATGGTTGCGGTAACGATCACGTTTTCTAGTCACCGTACGAAGCGCTTATTTTCAAGATAGGATTTTAATAGTGGTGTGGCATTCCACGAGTGCCCTTTCGCTCCTACGCCCCGACAGGATAAATGAACCATTTGTCCGCATATCCTCTGCCGCTGCATCATACAAGAAGAATGCTACTGTAATGATTTCCTTCAACTAACGCACCTGGATGAGATGAGTAAAAATAGAGATGCACGGAATGTAATTTGCTTTTTGTCTCCAGAATACGCGCTCTGTCTGATTATACAATCGTTGGAAAATTGATTTCTATTGTGTAATTGCAATGGCTGGGATCGCCCGGCGTCGACCAGGGATTTTGTCCTCAATACGTCTGTGATGCAAAGGTCACAGGGGCGGCGCATCTGATGAGATAGCGTGTCTCTAATGAAGGTTTTTTTTCTGAGTTGTTTTCTGGTTGTTTTCTCTCTTCAGCCAGTCTGGCTATTGTGCCCTCACAATTAAACCCTATTGCATATTTCTTAATGTTTTGTGTATGAGAGCATTAGCCATCATTGGCACCAGACAGCCCAGAATTCATGGCCAACATAGCGTTTCTTGGGGCGCTGCGTTGAACTGCACTATTTGTAGTTACTGTTGATATAACTTAAGTGCACCTTTCTACCGTCGTTGATCGACGTCTGCTGAGCAATCATGGTCACCCTAGGGTTCAAACCTGTCGTGATGTAGGTTTCGGGCTCAGCGCTCGCGGCGTTCGTCTTAAAAGAGTTATGCATATTGGCGGTGGCGGAATGCAGGCATGTGGTATATCTTAGGCCAAACTATAGTGCCTAGAATATAGTGTATATCCTAGAGTATATTCTAGGCACTATAGCCAGACCTCACAATATGCTGCAACTTGGCGACACAGGCGAGAACAATGTTGTTAACAATCCACTCAAACGCTTGCAAAGCAGCCCCCTCATATCATCCGCAAGACTAGCTTGTCAGGGCCCTCCGAAATTCTTTTAACAAATGCTTTCGTTTCTTGTCGGGTGTGCCGACGATAAATCCCCAGCCTGGACCGCTTGAAAGGGCTGATCCGTCCGATTTCACCCCAGTCAGTGCCAACAGGCAGGCAACTATTGTTCACCGCTTTGCATGTTTCTGCATTAGCCTTTGAGCTCTCATGGTAACCTTCGAGAAGTGAATAAAACAGCTTTTGAATAAGTGGCACTATGTTACAAAAATAAAAAAGCGTGTATAAATAAAATTTTCGTGAAGCGACGCGAGTTCATTGGGAATTGTTGGGCAGCGTGATAGTTCGCTCACAGCTTAAAAGTGAAAAATTGTAAATCAGAGTAAGAACAAGTTTATGAAGTAGCGGCAACGTATAATACCATAGAAAAAGGAAAACAAATGACTGATACCAACATAGGTAAAGCCCGCTCTTCGTAAGGTACCCCGTAATAAAGTTAATTGTTCATATTTAGGCATAAACACAGCTTCCAAATATTACACATCCTTATACGCAGCTACAACAAATATTTCCTAACACATACGCCAACAAAACTTCGTAATTAGGTCGGCTGCAACAAACACGTAACTAATTTCGTGAACTAGACAATTAGCGAGATGTCGCGCAGTCTTGTTAGGTTTGAGTACAGTATACACTTTAGTGCAAGAATAAATCTCAACGAATTAAAAAATTCGAGGGCAAGACAAAAAAAAACACCTTCTGCCTTAATATGTGGGCGATGATGATAAAGCACAGGTAGCAAACCCACGAGTCAGCAAGAACAACTGTATGTAAATTGGAATTGCCGTTAATTAGACAACTGGCGGACTGGAGGGTTTCATCCGTGACTTGTAGAGTCATAGATACATCTACCATCGAAGGCGTTCGTGTGGTCGTCTTCCACACTATTGACGACATGTTCAAGACTGGACTACAAGAAACTGCTGTCTGGATATGACACTTCTCAACAGGATGGCCCGGCTTGCAGTGGACCTCGGGTTCTGAGACTTGGGCAGCTTTTTTGCCTTCGCGCGGAAATAGCGAACTTTTGCTTCTCTGTCGCGAAACGACTAGAAAGAATACGACTCCACAAGGTGGTCATGGGGTTCAAATTCGACCATTCTGACGAACTTGTGACTGTCCTTCGGTCTCCACTGCCAGAACTCTCGAAAAAGCTGCTCGATGATTGCATCCAAGCGGCCCGAGTGAAGCCTGATGAATGCCCGAAGACGAGCAAGGTGTTGTAAATAAAAGACAGGGCAGATGAAAGTTCTACTGGTTCTAAAAGACGTGTATTCTACAAACTTATCGCAGAATATAAAGGGCGGTTTTACGTCCAAGCGTGACGAGGCCAGTACAAACAAATGGATCACCCATAGCGCTGCACTCTCAGTGGCGACTCTTCCGGGCAGTAGAACGCTTCGGCGAAGGGCTTGAAAATGGCCACGTCCTTGTTGCAGTCGCCGCCGTACAAACTGTCCGCAGTAGAGGATGCTGGCAATATGTGACGGGTGGTGGGAAAAAAGATCTGCTCCATAGCGAAGCTGCTGGACAGGGATACTACACCGCTGAGCAGCACTGCCTAGAAACAGAACAAGGTGACTGCGATGGTAAAATGATTTTGCCGTCGCCGTGGCATCGTCCACGCGTGCCTGAAACACATCGGACGAGGAGTTCGCAATCCACGAGGTGACGACGCTGAGCTTGAGGTCTTTCACGCCGCCTTCTCCTACCGAGCGTGGGACATCCTTAGCGTATAGCAGAAGCCAAGGAGTTTGTAGAGCGCAGCCTTGGTGCCATTGGGATAACACGACGGAACAGACAAAGTTCAGATGGAGATCCGAACGGCGTTCATGCACACGTAGTGTAAGCAGGGCTGTGAAAAGCTGGGTGGCATACATACGTCGTATCTTGCAGCTGTCGGGTGAGCCGGACCGCTCCCGGACGTCGCGCAGTGATTGTCAGTCATTCATCCACAATGATCCACAGTGATTCATGCACGCAGTGATTTATCCACAATTCAGGAAACGATATCCCGTTGTGGTGGAATCCCCAGTAAATCCCCGAAGGAACAAGCTATGAAATATTGGATGACATGACGGAAACAAAAACTGGCGAATACGAAATGCTATTTGTTGAACTGAATACCAAAGTCACTGTAGGTGTAATTTACAGGCCGCCAACTCCTCGGATGCAGGCGTTCTTGTTGAAACTAGAAAACACACTTCAGCGCTTTTCTGTTTCGAATAAGAAGGCAATATTATGTGGTGATTTTAACATAAACATAGCTGACAGCTCTGGAACAGAATATTTGAACCTTATAGCTTCATATGGATTTCATAGCCGTATTGTCGACCCAACTCGGGTAACCCAAACCTCCTCCTCTACAATTGACCACATTTTGTCAAACTTCGATACGGAACCAATAGAAGCCGGAGTTATTCCCGAAAACGTCGCGGACCACTTTCCAGTCTATATTATCGCTGCTAACCCTAAGCCACAGCCCGATAGACCCCGTACAAATAATATGCCACGAGTAAACTTCGAAAAAACTAGAGAACTCATACAGGAAAATGTCTTCACTCAAACCATAGTCGGCGATGTTAATCACGCGTACGAAAAGTTTTCTGAAACCCTAAAATCTAGCTGTGTTAAGGTAAACTTTAACTCGCACAGAACCTCCTATTTTACACGCCCGATCTGCCCTTGGATGACTGCAGAAATACTGGAAGTAATAAAACTAAAAGAACACTGGCGACAAAAAATGAGGGAGCATAAAGACAGTACGTACTATAAAGAACAGTACAAAGTTACACGCAACCTATCACTCGCCCTAATGCGCAAACAAAAAAAGAAATATTACAGCACCCGCATCTTGAAAGCGAAAGGAAATTCAAAAGAAATATGGAACATCATTAATTCAGTTACGAAATCATCCCAGAAAAGGCGCGTATTGCCTGATATAGGCGTTTCTTAATTGCAGTGAGGCAGCTCTTGCAGAGAAATTTAATGATTTTTTCGTTAACATAAGCAGCAGTATTACGTCCAATCTTGATGAGAATGAGGACATTAGTCTGCCCAGTCCTTTACAAAACAGCTTGTTTTAAAGAAATAACTAGAGAAGAGATTATTCTTGTTACCAAACCAAATGACCTCGAATAAATCCGTAGGGCATGATGGAGATATCTGTTAATATACTGAAGGCCAATATCGATATTTTGAGCAATCCACTACAGACAATATTTAATCAGTCGTTATGAGTGGGTGTTTTTCCAGATCAATTGAAAGTTTGGAGAGTTGTCCCAATCTATAAAGGCGATGATCCCAATGGACGTGGAAATTATCGCCCAATTACAATTCTACCAGCCATTACTATTCTATTTGAAAAATTGATACCTCGCAGAATGATAGAATTTATTGAAAAATACCAAATATTGGCATCACAGTAACATGGTTTTCGCTAAACTTTTTTTACGAGCACCGCAGTTCATTCTGTTACCGAAATAGTTCACCAAGCACTCGATAAAGGTCAGATTACCCTAGGCGTATTCGTTGACATCAAAAAGGCATTCGACTGTGTTGACCACAAAATTTTACTGAGTAAGCTAGAGCGCTATGGGTTCCGAGGTCCAGCAAGTTTATTCTTTAAAAGTTATTTAACCAGCCGTAAACAGTTTGTGGACGTTTTAGGCGAAAAGTCGACACTGAAAGACGTCAAGTCTGGAGTTCCACAAGGCTCGGTTTTGGGTCCTATTTTATTTTCTTTATTTGTTAACGACTATGTTACTTCTCTTACTTACGCGAAAGCAATCCTGAATGCTGATGACACAGCACTATTAATCAGCTGTAACTCTGTGGCCGAAGCTGAAACTCTGGCAAATGAAGATCTCGCGAGAACATTAACGTGGTTCAACACAAACAAATTAGTACCAAATAATAAAAAGACAAAATTTATTATTTTTTTCGCGTCAAAAACAGTTATCCCACCTGTGTAACCTTAAAGTAGATGAAAAAGCAATTTGCCAAGTAGATGCATATAAATACTTAGGCGTAACACTGGACACATCAATGCACTGGGCACAGCACATAAAAACCGTTTGCCAAAAGCTATCTTTTGGATGCTTTACCCTTATCCAAGCACGGAAACACTTCACCGAGACAACACTGCGCCAAATTTACTTCAGTATTTTTCACTCACATTTAACCTACTGTGTAGAGTCATGAGGATACACTTACACATCGTACTGCACACCTATCAACATCTTGCAAAAGAGGGCCGTGCGCATAATAGCATCAGCAGCAAGAACTGTAAAATCTTCGCCAATTTTTAAGGAGCTTAACATCATGCACTTCAATAAAGCACGAGATTACAAAACAGCAATACTGATCAAGAGGGTCATAAGTACTAACACTCCGTACCACTAATCTATCTTAAGCTTTCCTAGTAGAAATACTAGGCATGCTAACAATAATAACCTGAACCTACCGAAGATATCAAATGTATACGGGTGTCGAAGCCTTCCTTTTATTGGCACAAAAATATGGAATAGCCTCCCACCAACAATAAAATGTATGACACAAAACGATCAGTCAATAAAAACATACATGATGTCTGACACATACAGTTCACCTAGTTGAAAGTCTGCTCTGCAGCACATAATACGTATTTTCCCTGATACCTTGTATAGTTCCGAAGTGTATGTACCGTTATTCTTGTTCAAAGTTTGGCGTTTATTTTTGTAATGTATCAACACATCTTCCTTGTCACATGTATTGAACCCCTGATATGTTCCTTGTTCTTGACTTGGATGAAAAAAAAACAATGTGAAATTTTTTGTATGAATCCAAAACTAGCCTTGGGGCTATGGATCCAGATGCTAATCGCAGCACTTGTATATGTGAAAATTTCTGAAAAATAAACCTTCTTCTTCTTCTTCTAAATGTGACTGCGTTCGTTCAAACGATAGAAAACGTCTTCAGTCCACACCGCGGTTTTGACCTTCTTCAAGTTCTCCACTCCTGGTATCTTCGTCCATCCAACGCGCTGCAGAAGGATGTGCGACGATGGCCAGCAAAATTAAGATTGCAACTGTGTTTTAAACATAATTTGCTCTGTTACCACAGTCTAGGTTCTATAATTTTCAGATTTTTAATCTCGAGTTTCTTTGCCTATTCGAACATGGTTAAGAATTTACCTTAATGATGAAGAGTGTTCAGCTCAGCACTCTCTTCTGGAGTACAGCGTTTTCTAGGGTACATCTGGTAGATAGTACTCCACCAACTTTAAATGTTCACGCCGAAGTAGCTTCCAAGAGTATTAAAGCATTTTTTCCAGATACGCCGTAAGATTGAGGTCGCGCAGGACACCGTATCGCCAAGTAATGACGTACACCTTTCCCGCGTGGGAAAATTTAAATACAAACTATTGGCAAAGGCGTGTTTGACATATGATTGCAGGGCTACGAAGTGCTCGGCTGTGAATCGACCTGACCAAAGGCCTGCCTGGTAACTGCCAATGACACCGTTGTATTCCAGGAAGGATACAAGCCTTATGTTTAAATCTTCTCAAACAGCTTGCCTAAGCAACTGGTCAGGGCGGTAGGCTGCCAGTTGTGGGGAGGAGGGCATCCTTTCCGGCTCCTATATCGCTAAAGTAATTGTCTCCTTCAACGTCCTGGGAAAAGCGTGCGGCGCACCAAACTCTGTTAAGCCAATAGAGTATAGCTTCGGCGGTATCTGTGCGAAAGTGTTGCAATGTTGTATAGGTCATTTGGTCCGTTCCTAAGTCGGAAGCATATGAACAGCCCCTGGAGGGAAAACCGGGAGTTGTATCTAGTGCATTTAGTTGCATTTAGCGCAATGGCCGGTTATTCGTTGGGCTAAGGTTTGACACTGCATGAGTGTTTTTGTGCAGTTGGTGGAGCCCGATACGACTTCAAAGTATTCTGCCAAAGTGTTCTCTTGACCTTTCAGAGTGTCCCCTGAGGCTCTAACTAGAGTAAATTACGTGGCTTTACGTTTGAGCTTTCGTATTCTGTTCCGATTATCCTGAATGTGTGGTACAATTTCCGGAAGGTACAATGGTGTACCACCTGCTTCTTTTGGTCTTGTGGCGAATGCACCTTCCGGCTGCTACTTCGCCCTGGAAATCTATAGCATTTTTGGCTGCTAGGTACGGGCAAAGGGTGCCCCGGGTATTCGTCCGGGCCTCTGACGCATATTTGCACTCCTCATTCCACCAGAGCCTCCCTACGTAACGTGTCGTTCCGGAGGTCGGGGAATAGGTTTTTCAGCAGCCTGTGGCAGTGGCGTAGCCAGCAATACTTTTCTGGGTGAGAGGGAGGATGGGGGGGGAGGGGGGGGGGGGGTTACGCCACCGGTAAAAAAAAATAAAAAAGAAAGAGATCCTGCGCCCAAACACTATTCCTTTCCCTGCTTGTGCAACCCCTAAGCGTTAGTTGTTTCGAAGACTGCAATGTCTGCACAAAAATACACGGACATGCGGGACTCCGAAGAACCGTTTTTTTTTTTTCTCAACAGATCAACCCTTCTGTACTTTTGTTTTTACATTATATCGATGCGGTGCGTAAATAGGATGGGCAAAAACGCCCGAAAAAGGGGGAAGGGGAGCTACAGCACTCGGGAAATTTCGGAACCCCCCCCCCCCCCCTACTGCACCCCTGGCCTCTGGTAAATATTGTCACGAAGACAAGGACGATGCAGTTGTCTTGAATGAGAAACACGTTTATTGGAGCGAACTTGTGCTCCCCTAACAACTCAAAAGAATACAGAGGCGGCGAAGCAGCGGTCAACAAAGTGACTCGCACAGGCGAGTGTCGTCGAATCGAATGCCCAGGCGTCCGCACTGCAGGCTATTTATCTTTTGGCGCGCGTGGTTCTCGAAACGTCGATTCGCATCGAGAACATAGTAGATCCAAGAAGATTATTCTGGGCTGTTCACGTTAGATCGGAATGCTCTCCCTATCACAACAGATAACACATGCGGCACAGAAAGAAAGAATGGAACACGCGCTTCCCTTGGCGCAGAGATAACACAGACCGGCGCAGCCGGGCGGTAAAAGCAAAACACAAATAAACAAACACACAATGTATGGTTCGCGGCATTACCCCCCCCTCTAAGAGTGCATCGACCCGATGCTAACATAAGCGACAGTCCGAACAAATGAAAATAAAGTTCGTCATCGCCCGTAGAAAGGTTTTAAGCGAACCACGTGGACGACTTCAGGCCGCGTGCGTCGTCGTGATGTGCCGGAGTCCCCATCGGGGATCACTTCGTAGGTAAGTTGGCCAACACGTCGTAGAATCTGGTTAGGGTCCGAAATACCGTCGCAGGAGCTTCTCACTGAGTCCGCGTCGTCGGATGGGAGTCCAAACCCACACACGATCCCCTGGTTGGTACTCGGCGTCTCGGCCGTCGGAGGTTTGTAGCGGCCCGCATCCACCAGCTGCTGGTCCGTTATACGAACTCGAGCGAGCTGGCGGGCCTCCTCCGCACGTTGAAGATATCCGTGGACGTCGGCGTTGAGGTCGTCGTCTTCTACGTGCGGAAGCATGGCGTCGAGCATCGTAGTCGGCCTTCTACCGTAGACAAGCTCGAACGGCGTCAGCTGTGTCGTCTCCTGGATAGCCGTGTTGTACGCAAACGTGACATACGGGAGCACTTCGTCCCAAGTCTTATGTTCAACGTCAACGTACATTGACAGCATATCTGCGATTGTCTTGTTCAGACGTTCTGTTAGTCCGTTCGTTTGGGGGTGGTACGCCGTCGTTCTTCGGTGATCCGTGTTGCTGTAGCGTAATACTCCTTGCATCAGCTCCTCAGTAAATGCCGTTCCGCGGTCTGTGATTAGGACTTCCGGGGCTCCATGTCGCAGCAAAACTTGGCTTATAAAGAACTTCGCCACTTCTTGTGCAGTCCCCCTCGGAAGAGCGGCGGTCTCTGCGTAGCGCGTCATGTAGTCTGTCGCTACGACAATCCACTTGTTCTGTGATCGTGACGTAGGGAACGGGCCTAAAAGGTCCATTCCAATCTGTTGAAATGGTTTCGATGGGACGGCGATCGGTTGCAGAAGTCCGGCGGGTCTTGTCGGCGGCGTTTTTCGTCGCTGGCAGTCACGGCAGCTCCGGACGTAGTGGGTGACGTCAGAGGTAAGGCCGGGCCAGTAGTACCTCGCCTTGATTTTTCCAATAGTGCGGGCTGTGCCCAGATGTCCGGAAGACGGGTCGTCGTGGCACGCTTCCAAAATTTCGTCACGAAGGTCCGCGGGGATGACGAGAAGGTAATTCGCTCTTGTTCCGGGGCTGAAATTCTTCTTCACAAGGACGGAGTTTCTCAGGCTGAATGCTGGTAAGCTGCGTTTGAAGGTCCTAGGAACGGCAACGTTGCATCCCTCGAGGTGCTCGATTATGACGCGTAAGTCGGGGTCGGCACGCTGCTGGGCGGCTAGGTCGCTCTCCGTCACGATCCCGAAGAACGCGCTGTCTTCATCAGAGTCTTGTGGTGGTGGGTCGACGGGGGGCGCGGGACAGGCAGTCTGCGTCGGAGTGTTTCCTGCCGGATTTATAAACGACTGTAACGTCGAACTCCTGCAGGCGCAGGCTCCACCGCCAAGACGGCCAGAGGGGTCCTTCAAATTGGCGAGCCAACACAGCGCATGGGTGGTCTGTTACAACCTTGAATGGCCTTCCATACACGTATGGGCGAAATTTTGAAATCGCCCATATAATAGCCAGGCACTCTTTCTCAGAGGCCAGAATAGTTTTTCTCCTCCTTCGACAGACCACGGCTGGCATAGGCGATTTACCCTTTCGCAGCCGCTTTGCTTTTGGACAAGGACGGCACCCAAGCCTATATCACTGGCGTCCGTGTGCATTTCCGTTTCGGCATTTTTCGTCGAAATGAGCGAGCACGGGCGGGCTTTGCAGGCGTTTTTGCAGCTCGCCGAATGCTTTTTCTTGGTCGTTTTCCCAGCTGAAAGGGGTGCTATCTTTCGTCAAGCGCGTGAGTGGCTCTGCCATGCGTGCGAAGTTTGCGACGAAGCGCCGGTAGTATGCGCACAGCCCGAGAAATCTTCGCACGCCCTTCTTATCTTTCGGCCTTGGGAAGTTCGCAATGGGCTGAAGTTTTTGCCGGGTAAGGTAGGACTCCCCGCGGCGTATGACGACGTGGCCCAAGAACTTGAGTTCCCCGTATGCGAAACAGCACTTTTCAGGCTTCAGCGTCAACCCCGACGTACGAATGGCCTCGAGTACAGACTCCAACCTTGCAAGGTGTTCGTCGAAAGTCCGGGCGAATACCACTACGTCGTCGAGGTATACGAGGCAGGTGTGCCACTTAAGGCCAGCTAGCACAGTGTCCATGACTCTTTGAAACGTCGCTGGTGCTGTGCACAGCCCAAACGGCATCACCTTGAACTCGTATAGACCGTCTGGGGTTATAAATGCAGTCTTCTCTCGGTCTCTCTCGTCCACTTCAATTTGCCAGTAGCCGGTCTTCAGGTCCATCGATGAGAAGTACTTCGCGTGGCAGAGGTGGTCGAGGGCGTCGTCGATTCGGGGAGGGGGTACACATCCTTTTTCGTGATTTTGTTCAGTCGCCGGTAGTCAACGCAAAACCTTAATGTGCCGTCTTTTTTCTTTACGAGTACGACGGGCGCAGCCCAGGGGCTTTTCGATGGCTGTATAATGTCGTCACTCAGCATGTCGCCGACATGAGTCCGGATGGCTTCCCGTTCGTGTGAAGAGACGCGGTACGGTGACTGTCGGGTAGGTCGGGCTCCATCTTCGGTTATTATTCGGTGCTTCGCTAGAGGGGTCTGACGTAGTTTGCGCTCGACGAAAAACATTCGCTATAGCGACGCAGCAAAGCCAATAATTTTTTCCGTTGTTCTTGCGGTAGCGCCGGATTCACGTCGAATGGCTGCGGGAGCTTGAAGGTTTCTACGGGTGTGCGTTCAAAGTCGGCGACCGCGATCACGTCACTTGCTTCTTGCGCTTCTCCGTGGAACGCAATTGCAGCTCCCTTGTTTAAATGCTGGTACTCCTCGGTGAAATTAGTGACCAAAACGTGGAGATTGGCGTTGCTTAAAGTGCGCAATGCCTCTTGCGACGGAGACACCGCGGTCGAGAAGCAACCTTTGATCACTCTCTACGATAGCGTCGATGTCAGAAGCAGCAGCATCCTCACAGTAGACGGCGATCATCAAGCTTGCGCGAGGTGGCAGGGTGCTGTGATCTTCGGCGATCCTGACAGCAGCCCGGTGATCGGGGTTCGGCTGCGGCGTCGTGGAGTGATCGGAGCAAAAAGTTATCGACTTGGTCTGCAGATCAATTATTGCGCCGTTGTCCGTCAAAAAGTCCATTCCGAGAATCACGTTCGCGGGAGCAGTTAGGCAGAACGACGAACGCCGCAGGGTACGCGTGTGCCGTCTATGGTGACGCGCGATGTGCACGTTCCACTTGGCGTCACGAGGTGGCCTCCTGCTGTGCGTATGTGCGGACCGTCCCATCTGGTCATAACTTTCTTCAGTTTAGACGCAAATGGTCCGCTCATTACCGAATAGTCAGCTCCCGTGTCTACGAGGGCGACTACGTCAAAGCCGTCGATGGACACCTTGACGTCAGATGCAGTCTTCCTCGAGTTCCGGGTTCGTCGGGGCGTCGTATCTCGGCTTGTACGTGTTGATGGTCGGGCACTGTGCGTCGTCGTTGTCGTCGTCTTCTCAACGGACGTCTCGGTCAGGTCGGGTACGCGTCGCGCCGTGTAGCTGTCGTCGTGTTCGGGAGTCTCGTCAGGGTTAGGTCGGGTCGTCGGATGAGGGCATGTCGTGAATCACTGTCTTCAGCGCGTCCTTGCGTTTGTTGAGGGTTTCCAGTTAAGCTGCCGCTTTTAGTTTCCCCCGCGTGGGCTGGGAGACCTTCCACGTGCGAAGTCAGCACTGCTACGGCGGTCCGGCGACTTGTACGGGTAGGGCGATGGCGAACGGTTGAACGGGCTGGTCCACGGCTGGTGTTGGACAGGTATTCTTCAATCTCAGATGGGTGCTGGCCGGGTCGGGGCGTGGTGCGTCGACGGAGAAACCACGTAGTCCGAGTCTCTTGTATGGGCAGCGACGGTAGATGTGGTCGGCCTCTCCGCAGTGGTAGCACAGAGGACGATTATCCGGTGTTCGCCATACGTCAGTCTTCCTCGGCGTCTGGGTTTGTGCTACCGGGGTCGGGCGGGCGACAGTGGGCGGCGGTAGGGCGGGGCCTCTTGACGACGTGCCTCTTGACGACGTGTTGGAGCAGGGCGGGGTCGGTGAACAGCCGCGGAGTACGTCATAGCTTGAGGCTCGCAGTGTACTTCGGATGTCACAGAAGTTCCCAGAGCGTTTTGAACTTCTTCCCGGATCACGTCAGTTAGGCAAGCGACTTGGGGTTGCGGCGTCGTCGGGAAAGTTTTCCGCAGCTCCTCTCTCACTACTGCGCGGATGGTCTCGCGTAGGCTATCAGCCGGAATCCGCATGTTGTCGATGTAGTTCGCACTGGCCGCGCCAAC
The DNA here is from genome assembly GCA_013339765.2 of Haemaphysalis longicornis. Lineage (NCBI taxonomy): Eukaryota > Metazoa > Arthropoda > Arachnida > Ixodida > Ixodidae > Haemaphysalis > Haemaphysalis longicornis. The sequence goes on along the minus strand of JABSTR010003815.1, from coordinate 24,426 downwards.
AAAGTTCCGGTCATACTGCTTAGCACGCATTTCGATAGCCTTCTCAATCGTGCTGGCTTCGGTCACGAATTCAGCGATGGTTTTGGGCGGGTGCGGACAAGTCCAGCAAACAGCTCCTCCTTCACACCGCGCATCAAGAAGCGTAACTTCTTTTCTTCCGTCATTTCGGGTCCGCGCGGCGAAATATTGCTTCATCTCCTCAACGAAGATCACGACCCCTTCGTTGGGGTGTTGTGTCCGAGTTTCAAGCAAAGGCCAGCTCGCTCTTTTCTCCCAACGGTAGTGAATGTCTTCAGGAACTCCCTTTTGAAGTGAGTCCAGTCGGTCAAAGAACTCTCATGGTTCTCGAACCAAGTTCGAGCAGCATCTTCTAAGTAAAAGAAGACATGCCGGAAAGTTTCTTCGTCGTCCCACCTGTTGAAGATGCGGACGCGCTCCAGCTTCTCCAACCATTCTTCGGGGTCTTCAGCGGGGGCTCCCGGAACGATGGCGGTTCCCGGGCTGCTGCAGGACGATTGGCGACGTTGTTTCTTGCACCATGGTGTTGGTTGCAGCGTTCCTTTTCTTGGGCCCTTCTGGCATCAAACCGAACTCGGGTGGTAAATCTTGCAGGCGGGCTGGCTCTTGTTGGACTGGCTTGGCGGCTTCCCAGGTTGTAGAGGGCATGAAGGGTGCGTACCCAGCACCTCCACCAGATGTCACGAAGACAAGGACGATGCAGTTGTCTTGAATGAGAAACACGTTTATTGGAGCGAACTTGTGCTCCCCTAACAACCTCAAAGAATACAGAGGCGGCGAAGCAGCGGTCAACAAAGTGACTTGCACAGGCGAGTGTCGTCGAATCGAATGCCCCGGCGTCCGCACTGCAGGCTTTTTATCTTTTGGCGCGCGTGGTTCTCGAAACGTCGATTCGCATCGAGAACATAGTAGATCCAAGAAGATTATTCTGGGCTGTTCACGTTAGATCGGATGCTCTCCCTATCACAACAGATAACACATGCGGCACAGAAAGAAGAATGGAACACGCGCTTCCCTTGGCGCAGAGATAACACAGACCGGCAGCCGGGCGGTAAAAGCAAAACACAAATAAACAAACACAATGTATGGTTCGAGGCAATATGGGATATATGCAGCGATGACGCCACAGGATTAGTCAGTGCGTAGGTGTAGGGCACAGGGGAAAGAGAAGTTGTCATTTTTGTGTAAGTTTACCCGCATAACCTGCTTGTTTAAACGGTTATATGGCTAATAAAACTGTCAAGACATTTGTGTAGACTGTTCAGGGTGACACAAAAGTGGTCACTTCCATAAGGGTTAGGGTTCACCCTACACTGAATCACAGGAATAGGATAAGCATAGCGAATTTCCAGATCTACGTGTGAATATGTGGTGTGTGCGATATTGTAGTACGTTGGCGGTTTTCTGGCTGTTGAATAAGCGCGCTCTCAAAGACACAAGGAACCTTCCAATTAAGCAGCCGCTTGCATCAGTGCGTCCAGAATCTGAAAGCCCGTTGTGCGCGTTTAAGTGACTTATAACTAGGGACAGCTTCGGCGTTTTATCTATTCGACTCCAGTTTAGAGCTCTACAAACGGTAGCCAATGGGGATGTACAGGAATCAAATTGTTATGAGTCTATGAAATACAACTGCCCGCACAGCGACTGCTTTGAGACTAGTAAGTAACCTGAATACCGATTTCTGCGTGACAGCTACTACACAGCCAGAATACTGAGCACATGTTTCTAATTGTGAAGACGGAGTAGCCCACTGCTTTTGTTTACTCGGAGTACAAATGAGTCTCTTATGATTTGTGTGCAAAATTTTATAGACATCATTTAGATTTGTCATTATGTCCAGTTCTTGGACGGATGATCATTGTCGCCACATTTGACACAGTTCAGATTCGAGGTTAGGCCAAGACGATACCGGTAGGTATTTGTGAACGCTGCATTGAGACGTAATCGATAGAGTAAAGTCTCCAGCCGACGTGGAAGTCGCTCCGGTAACCTCAGTGCCAAAGGTGGATCGACATGATGCAGGAATGTGTGCTGGTTTTCCGGGAGAGACCGTACTCAGGTGCTTCTTTCTCTGAAAACAAGCTCATTTGCCAGTCTCGAGGCATCCTGCTCCGTGAAGAAAATGTTCCTCACCCTCCCATTCCACAGTCGTAATCCTACCGTCGACAGTTGCGCTTGGATGAGAAGTGTGAAGTGATCGGGAGTCGATGCAAGTGAGAACGAATTTTGCGCCAACTCGAGGGATTTTTGTACGTTGTACAGCCGAGATAGCCGGCCTGTGTGGTTCTCGTATATTAATGTTGGTTGCATGTGCTGAACTTTTGATAACAGAAGTTTACGCTGTGCAGAGGAACGTTAGAAGCTCTAGTGAGGCAGTTAATTGGTTGACAATGTCTCCGACTTGCTGTCGAGGACTAGGTTCCTGTGGTCATTGTTTTGTGCATGGCTCCGGCGGCTTTAGCCTGTCGGCCACTCGTTGTAAATATCTCATGAATCCGGCCTAGTTAGTTGTCAATGTACACGTACTCTACATGCGTTTGTCGTCCTCTTAGCGGGCAGAACGTTCCTGGCGCATGTCCATCTAAACTGTTTGAAGCATTGGTAGTACTGGACAGAGAGAGAGAGAGAGAGAGAGAGAGAGATCAAACTTTCAAGGAAAATAACCAAGTGGTCGATTTCCTCAGTCCAGGGCCCCCATTGGAGCATCCAGCCGCCTCAGCCCGGTGGATCAGCCGAAGCTGATCTTCGACGCTCAAGCTGGCCAATTATCCCTCCCATTGCTCAGCTGAGAGGATAGAAATCGCGTAAAGTGGGGGGTTGAGCTGGCACTTCCACACCTTGTGGTACAGAGTGCATGGCGCTTTGCAGAATCGACACTGCGAGTCGTATTGCATAGGCCAAAGGAGTGCAGCTAGGTAGAATGAAGAAAGGAGTTCGTTTGCAGGAGACACCAGTGGCGCTCCACTTTCTTGCTGAAGGAGGGATGTCCAGGGGGCAGCGCAAGTGGGGCTAGTCTCTAGTATTGCGTCACCGCCTGGAATGATGTTAAGGGGATCGTCGTCTCTAGCCAACTATATCGCCGCGCTCGGCTGGTTAGACCTCGAGCGCTCTCGTGGGCAAAGACATTACCAGGGAGAGAAGAGTGAGCCGGCGTCCAGACAACCGATACCCTTTTCTTTGGAGGGTTCTTCTGTCTCAATATCTTTATTGCGGTATGCGGCCTTGGAGGAAGCTCCTACATGCTGACTGAGAATCCGTGACTATTACTTCCGCAGGTGCCTGCGTTATCGCCAGTGCTATAGCTACCTCTTCGGCCTGTAGCCTCGTGACTTTCGTGAGAGTGAGGCTCATGGCATGGTTATCGATCTTCGTTACGGCCGCCACCATGGCTCCGCGTCTCGCCATAATCTGCGGCGTCCGTGTAGTACACTTTTTCGTTAGGGCGATATTTTTTTTTCTCCAGGGCTCTAACTCGCGCCTCTCTGCTTCCATCGTGGAACTGTGGGTGCATGTTTCTTGGCAAGGGGGTCACTGTGATTATTCGGTGTAGTTCGCCAGGGATATTTTCCGTGGATTCTAGAGGGTGATAAGGAATTCTCATTCCGAGTCACAGTAGAAGGACCCTGGCCGCATCCGTCCTTGATAGCCGGTAGTGATGACTGATAAAATGGCCCTCAATCAGCTTGTCCGCAGTTTTGTGAAGCCCAAACTTTAGGAGACAGTCGCTGGAGGTGTACGCTGGCAAACCGAGTTCTCGTTTGTACACATTTCGCAAGAGAGTATTCAACTTGTTCTTCCCAGTTTTAGTAAAGCATAGTGCGTCACATATGTGAACATTGAGACGACGAACGCCTGGGCAAACTCAAGTGTGTCAGCCTCCTTCACGCGTCTTCCTTTGACCGCGATCCGACGAAGCATGTGAGCAATCTGCCTACTCGTTCTTTCCAAATTCCTTATCATCGGGGTGTTTGCGCAATCTGCTTGGAAAATTATGCCTAGAATTTTGATTGGTGGCACCATTCAACATGCCCTGCTCTGAAGGTGCATCCGCTTGCCTACCGCCTTTACTGCGTACTAGGAGTAGTTCCAATTTTTATAGGGTGCACGACAGTCCACAGTTCTTGGCGTAATTCTTCACGGCATCAGTCGCCACTTGGAGGTGGTCGTCCTGCATCTCCCCGACCGAGCCCACACCGGTCCACAGCGTGATATCGGCGGCGTAAAGACCATGGTGTGAGTCGGGGATTGACGCCAGTTGTTCAGGCAGGCCGATGAGGGCAAATCCGGAAAGGAGGGGGGACAGCACCGCTCCATGGGGCTTGCCGCGTCCGACGGTGCGCATGGGTTTTGTTTGAAAGTCTCCAATCTTGAAGGTGGCGTGGCGTCGGGAGAGAAAGCCAAGCCCCTGACGAAGGTGTACGTGGGGGTTCCACACCTGAGTTTATTGAGATTAGTGAGTATGGCTTCGTGAGTGACGTAAGGCCCCTTTTAAACCCAGAGCCAGGATGTCCTTAGGTGTGTGTCTGTTGGCGCGATCTACGATGTCCTCCTTCAGTTTCAGATACATATTTCGTCGTGGTGCTGTCGGAACCCGTACGTGGTTGGTGGCAATTGCTTCGTGTCTTCGAGGAAGTTTTGCAACCGGTTGTGCACGACGTGTTCAAGCAGCTCGCCGATACACGAGGTGAGGGATATTGGCCTTAGGTCTTCGATGCCGGGGTCCTTGTTTGGTTTAGTTATTAGGCGGACCTCATCAGATTTCCATTCGAGAGGTATAGTTCCGCGCTCCAAGTAGCGATTGTAGTAGCGCGTGAGGGATGCAATAGAGGCTTCATCTAAGTTGGCCAATGCTTTGTTTGTGATTTGGTCCTGACCTGGCGCGGTATTTTGGCAGATCTTCTGAAGCGCTACCTTCACCGTAGCCGTGGATATGGGTGCATCCAATTGCGGGTTTGGCTCTCCCGCAGAATCAAGGGCCGCGTAAGAGGGCTACATGGGCAGGTGCAGTTTGCCGAGCAGATCCGCTTGATATCCCTTGAACTTGTGTTCCCTTGAACTTGTGATATCCCTTGAACTTGTCCAGGATCAGTTAGGTATCTCGGCAGTTCCCAGGTTGTATATGCGCTGAGGGTCCCCCGGAGCCCGTCGCAGAGCTGGAGCCAGTTTTGTTTGCAGAGCTCCGCTGCGCATTTTGAGGCCTGCTCAGAGAGTGCGGCTATTCTCTTCATTTATTTCTTGTGGCGCTGCCGCTTCCACCTCCTGGTGAGGCTGCTGCGGGCCGCCCACATGTGTAACAACTTGGGGTCGACACTTGGAGTCTGAACCGTAGCCTTGATTTCTTGCGCTGCTGATTTAATATCTTTTCGCATTTATGAAACGCAATCACTAATGGTCTCGATTTCTGAGGCAGGTTGGATCGCCCGCTGGTCCTGGAACATTATCCAGTCTATGATTCAGGCTAAACCGGTATGTACTCGGTACTCCTCCCTTCGCCAGCGGTAAGTATAACTGCGTGATCACTAGCTAGGTAACCCCCGTTCTTTTCCCACGTTGTTTGAAGGACGCCTCGCCCAAATGTGAGATCCGTACACGTGTCTCTGGACACACTATTGCTCAGTCTGGGTAGGTGCAGTGAAGTCGGTGAGGAGTGTTAGCTCATGCTCCTCAATGGCAATGGAACTCAAAGAGCAATGGAACGGAAGATGGTCGGTATAACGTTAAGGGAAAAGAAGAAAGCGGAGTAGGTCAGGCAACAAACGCGTGTTAAGGACATATTAGTATAAATTGAGCCGGGCATGTAATGCGAAGGCAAGATAACCATTGGTCATTAAGGGCAACAGAGTGGATCCCTAGAGAAGGCAAGCGTCGCAGGGGGCTGGAGAAAGTTAGGTGGGCAGATGAGATCAAGAAGCTTGCGGGGATAAGTTGGTCGCATTTAGCACAGGTCCGGCATAATTGGAGATCTATGGGAGAGGCCTTTGCCCTGCAGTGGGCGTAGACAGGCTAATGATGATGATCATTATTATCCCCATACCGGGTGGGCTGCGTTGAAGTAACCTAAAACTAGCAATGAACAGGCGTCAGCCATCTGTACTGCTTGCTGTTTCAGACTGCAGAGTTCTGACAGCTTCCTGTTAGGCCTGCAATATGTTAAGAATAAAAATGCTCTTTCCTTTCTCGTGTTTACGTGGCATTAGCTCTGTGAGAGTTCCCTCTGTTCCAAATTGCCGTAGCGTGCGTTGCACTGCCGTTACTCTCTTGCTGAAAAGCGTGTTAGCGTCACCCCGTTCCGGGTCACCGTGCCTGATGGCGCCAGGGAGTCGGGACCACGATTTCACTTCTTGCAGTGCCACCACATCCGGTTTGTCCGTGCACTACTCAATGTACCGTGAGAGTGCCCCAAGTTTCCCTTGTTCCTTTGGTGCGTCTCGCGATCCATTGCCACAGTATAAGATTTTGTTCTTGCCTCCCCCTGCGGCTAGCCATGACTAGCTCGAGTGAGGTCTGCCTGGGCATGGGTATCTTGAGAGAACAGACGAAGATATGGCTTATCCATACGTGAAGTTCACACAGCTGACGTACTTTGGCTTTCCAAGTCCGTTTAGTCTGCTTAACATAAGGCCGATGGACTGTTGTGGTTTATCTATGTCATGCATCCGTCATGGTTTGCGCCACTTCATTTAGCTTGTCGGTCAGTTTCTCTTCCCCGTTTGTCTGCATCTCGTGCGTCTCACTACGTCTTGGCGTGCCATTCTGCTTGTTATTGTCGTCTATCTTGCACAGCTTCTCCGCTCCTGCGTTCATTTGCAGGCGGGGGAGTTTGTTTAGCCTGCGAGGCAACCTACCTCAGCGATTGTAGATCTGAAGATGGTCATTTCTTTTTTGCGACTGTAGCTTATTGCATTCCTCACATTGGAGTTTCGGAGGTTGAGCAGTGGGAAGGACAGCTTGAGACCAGCTCACCTGTGACATCCCGTAGGCTTGGGCCCTCAAGTACCTGGATCTGGAGCGGAATTTCGAACCGTCCCGGGTCTCGTGTATAGAGCCTTCAGGTCTGTGTTTGGAGCGGGACCTCGATCGCCTCTCAGCTGCCCCCGTGCACCTTTCCAGTGACGGCCACTGGCTGTGAGGACTGTAGCGAGATGATGATCTGTCTTGACCCGTCGTCCCACGAGACCAAGTGTTCAAATCTGTCATTGGATGCTCCTCTTCTGCCACTTGAATGCTTAATGTATGCTTCGCGAAAACGTTTTGGGCAGTCTCTACACCCTGTGATATGCTCGCCATTGCAGAGGTCGCATTTCGGGTGGCATGGGTGGTTCAGTGCTGGGTCTCTCACGCCGCACCCCTGACAGGTGCGGATTCCGACGTCGACACATACGTCTGCTCTATGCCCTGTACAGTGGCAGTTGGTGCAATATGGAATTGGTCTTCTTATAGATGAAGCATTTCATCTTTACGCCCTTGTAATCAATATAGAAGGGTACCTTCTGGCATTGTATCGTAATGACAACAGAGCCCGACATGCCCAGGCTACGGAAGCTTAGGAATTCATATCCTGGGCACCAAATGTCGTCCAAGACTTGCTCCGTCGTGTAGTGCGTTGGTATACTGCGAATGACACCTTTGCATGAATGGCAACGTGAGAGACCATAGAGATTCACCGGGTGGACCCTTCCTTAATGACTAATCTGGCTTAGGGCTTTTGCTGCTTTTTGGTGCGGCGTGCTGATAGTTAGAATGTTCTGCTTCTCATCGACAGGTGGGCTGCGTTGAGAATTGTCACGATCTAGTCCCGCGTTCGTGAACCTGGGAGGGTAGGGGTACCCTCCTGCCGAGAGACGACATGCAGCGTGCTGGTGGTGACGGTGACTGACCCCCGAGCAGCCGTGCTCGGAGGTGTTTATTGCCCGGCCACACACAAGGTTGCCCACCGAGCCTAGTGGGGCCACTGAACTTAGCGGCCAACGAATATCAGGGATGGGGGGCGCCACACACTTGTCACACACACCCTCACCCCCAAGTTTGTTTGTCCTACACAAACACAAAACAACACCTGTCCCCCCGGCGAGTACCGGTCCGGAGGTCTCCGCAGTCTCGCACTCCGCCTGGGCACAGGTGTCGATGCAGGTGTGGCAGCATTGGGTGCCACCTGTGTCACACTCGCACCAGCTGTCAGCCTTCCTGGTGTCGGACTTGCGCGTGGTGCCACAGTGGCGCGAGTAGCACCAGCCCCTGGTGCTGTGCTGGCAGCGGTCGGTGAAGCTGGCTCCCCTTGAAGGAGTCCAGGCTGAGGCAGTGCAGCGGGCCCGTGGCGCAGGCAGCCCGGCTGGCGCCAGCAGGCTGCGCCAGCAGCACCTGCTCGGGCGCGTACGGGTCCCCGCACAGCATGCACAGCATCAGCCGCAGGTCCGGCCGGGGCCCCGCGACCGCGGGCAGCGTCTGGTAGATGTGCAGCCGCTCGATGCTCTCCACCGGCGCACACAGCGCCTGCTCCAGCCGCACGGGGTCCAGGCCGCCGCCGTCGTCCACGAAGGGGCACTGCAGGCTCTTGGCCCGGTTGATGCCCTCCTCGCGCAGGCAGTCCCCCTGGCCCGCAAACACCATGACCAGGGGCAGGCCGTGGAAGGGCAGCCGGTCCTCCTGCTCCAGGTTGGCCAGCAGGGTCTTCTCGAGGCTCTCGCGGATGTACTCCAGCCTCCGGCTGGCTGGTGTACACGCACAGGCAGCCGTGGGGCTCCGTGCGGAACAAGTTGTGCGGCAGGCCCACGTCGCCGTCGATGATCCTGAACGACCAGCGCGTACTGGGCCTTGTCGTCGAGCCGGAAACCCTGCGGGAGCACCTGCCGCATAGCCTGCGCCACCTGCTGGGCGCTGGCCCTGGCACCCAGCACCACCAGGTGCAGCAGGCGGCCGTTGGTGCCCAGCACCCCGCCGCCGTTGGTGCCGGCCTCTCGCCGGTGCAGCAGCTGCTCGATGACGCCGTCCATGCAGTCGGGCTGGACGGGGCAGTGCTCCCTCTGGCACCTGAATGCTTGCCGCCGTGCCGGTGAATGTGCCCACCTCGGGCTGGAACAGGGCCTCGAACTTGGTCAGGAGGCCGGGGACGTCTGCCACTGCATGCACTGCTTCCTGGTACTCCGGCAGCCTCACGCCCAACGCCTGGATCCAGTTCCGGCCCAGCAGCGTCGGTGACGGCCCCTTGGTCAGGTACAGGGGAAGGGTGGCCTCCCTGTCGCCAAGGCGGACGCTGACCTGGGCTTGACCCTCGACTTGGGCGAGCTGTCCGGAGTAGCTGCGCAGCATGACGCCCGACGCCTCGACGGCCACGCCAGGGAAGGTGCGCTTGAAGGCTTTCCCGGCCATGACCGACACACTGGCCCCTGTGTCCAGCTCCATGGAGATGGGGCGCCCGCAGACTTCGACGGTCAGCCAGTATGGTGGCACCGGCGGCTGCACTGTGGCCGCGTGCCACATGTCGAAAATCTGCGGGTCTTCGGCCACGGCGTGAAGCCTAGCCGCTGCACCCGAAGCTGCTGCCGCACGCCCCCGCCGCCTACCCTTGCGCCGACTCCCTCGGCCGTGGGCTGGCGCGGAACCTGTGCTCGACGCCGGCTGCTGCTTCCGTCCGTCCGCCGTCGTCCCCCCTCGGCACGCCCGAGCAATGTGCCCAGTTCTTCCGCACGCAAAGCACTCCGCTTCCGCGAACTGGCACTGTGAAGGGGGGTGGTCACCACCGCAGCGACTGCACCTGCCATGCCGTGCCGCCATCTTGTTCACCGCCGCCTCCGCCGACGGTGAGCCGGCCGCACGTGCTAGCTCGCCCGCGTCTTTGGCCGCAGCCTCCATCGCCAGCGCTGCCTTCACGGCGTCGTCCAGCGAGGGGTCGGGAAGCTCCAGGAGTCGCGTCTGCATGGCGGGGTCGTTGATGCCGCAGACGAAACGGTCCCGGAGCAGCGAGTCGAGCTGCTCCCCGAAGGCGCAGCCGCTCGCCAACCCTCGCAGCGCTGCGACGAACTGCCCGAGCGTCTCTCCGTCTCGGCGGCTCCGGTTATTGAAGCGAAAACGCTCCATTAACGTCGACGGAGCCGGGCTGTAGTGCGAGCGTAGCGTCGCGAGCAGCTCACCCAGCGACTTCTCGTGCGGCGTGGCCGGCTTGAGCAGGTCGAGCAGGAGAGCGAAGACGCGGGTCCCGCAGCTGGCCAGGAAGATGTCGCGCTGTTTTGCCTCGGGTGTGTCGTTCGCCCGGAAAAACACGCCGACTTGCTCCTCGTAGACCGGCCAGGCGGACCCTTCACCCTCGAACGGCTCGAGCCTCCCGTACAGCGGCATGGCGTAATGGCGGCTGGCTTGAGGGGGCGGTGTCTCGGCGTTCTCGGTGGCGGCGTTCACGGTGGCTTCGGCCGCTCCGCGGGCTTCTTCCCTCGTCGCCAGTGTCAGTGGCGACGAGTGGCGTCAGTGGCGACGAATCCCATCCTCGTCGCCAGTGTCACGATTTAGTCCCGCGTTCGTGAACCTGGGAGGGTAGGGGTACCCTCCTGCCGAGAGACGACATGCAGCGTGCTGGTGGTGACGGTGACTGACCCCCGAGCAGCCGTGCTCGGAGGTGTTTATTGCCCGGCCACACACAAGGTTGCCCACCGAGCCTGGTGGGGCCACTGAACTTAGCGGCCAACGAATATCAGGGATGGGGGGCGCCACACACTCGTCACAAGAATGTCGCCCAGAAGGGCCGGGCTGACCGAGCCGAGGCCGAGCCCGTTCTTTAGGCGCATCACGAGCTTGTAGTCTTCGTGGGGTAAGGGCGGCGGTTTAGGTTTAGACGCTCCACGACGTGATTTTAAGGCTGGCTTCGTTGAATTAGAGTTCTGTGGTAGCTTAGTAATTAAAGCGCTCGCCTTACTTCTTCGTTTCGCCGACTTGCTCAATACTTATATCCACTTGTCCCACTTATCGTCGACATTGTAATCTTCTCCTTCGTTGCAGCGAACTTCCGTCTCCGTCTCGTCGACTCGCGCTCCGTGCTCGCCGGGGACTGCCTACACAGCGTCGGCTGCCGCGCTCGTGGCCGCCCCGCGCTCCAGACCCGTGGCAGGTGCCGGCTACCGGGGTTAGGGTTAGCGAGGTGGATTCCGCTCCTAATTGTCAAATCATTGCAAAAAAGTGAACTCACGAGCGTGAGAGTTGTTTCTGCCTGATCCTGGTAGCTCCGCGAAAACGTTCTTCTTGTTTTCACTGCTGAAAACTGAAATTGTTCGTGCACGTGGGAACAAATACTGGAGAGTCTGAGAAGTGGAAGTGCGTTTGAAGATTGACTTGTCAATTGTGACAAATATAGACGATTGACGGGGGGGAAGAAGGGCCTTGTGTCCGCGGTCAGGCCGGCAAGCGCATGTTTCGAATTTCGAAATGTTCTTCGCGTTAAATTCAGCTCCTCATCACGATCAAGTAGCGAGGCCGACTTAATCGATCGGTCTGGATGCATAGCTTAGAAACTGAGACGGTAGGTGACGAAGGCGTAGCGGCAGCGTTGGCTTGTATCGCAAGACGAATGTCTCTCATCATAATGCGTAGGGTTGACGAGCGACTGATGCACAGGGGGATTGTCTCTAGTCGCGGTGCCCGCTGTGGTGGACGATCGACTTCAGGAGCTAAGCCGTAAAGGGAACAGGATCACCTTTGCCGCGAGAACAATTGCGGACCAGCTACAGTCGTGAAAGACACCGATAACGGCGGCGTCGTTTCGTGTCCCCGTTGCTCCACGCTGGGCAGCCGCTGTGAGCTTGCAGGCTGCAGGGTCCTCAGTAGCGCAGAGTACTAGCGAATGTCAGGCACCACCGTTAGGTCTAGCCGTTCGTTGAGAGTTTCGGGGGTCAGAAATAGACACAGGGAGAAATAGACACAGGTACAGCGATATCGTCAGTAGGAGGCACCAGTGTACCAGTGTTCTAAAAAGCCCAGGTCTCCCTGAATACTATAGTATACCCTTCAGACTGGTGTGATACACTTTGGTGGGCGAAAGCTTCCTTTCACCTGTGCGCGGCCGCTCGTCATCAGAACAAGAACCCATTGTTTGATTAAACCGCTCCTCAATATTGCGAGATACAGTGAAAGCGTAGAATTAAGAACACACTTATAACAAGAGCAACGACACGTCGTCATACCACTTCTCACGTTGTCATCATCATCATCATCATCATGGTCTCAGTTACTCTATTACTACTTTGCAGGACAAAACGAAAGACTTCCCACCGCTTCTATCCTCCAGCACCTGGATCGCATTATTTCTCCCTGATTTTCTTATGTGAGACATCCATCGAAGTAAACCCCGTTTTTTTTTCCCTTTTTTATAGCCATTTTACAGTTGTTACCCAGATGGTCATTACGCCCATTTACATGCTCGGCCTCCCTCCATTTCTTTTGAGCTGCGATGTCATACACCTGATTTTGCTCCTCAACACACGACGTTCGCTTCGTCAAAACACTGAGAAGCCTTTCCAAAAAGAGGCGCTGCAGATCTGCAGGTCTGCAGGGCAAGAGAGTTTATGGAACTTATGTTTCAAAGTGTGCAATACGCTGTTGCCCGCTGGTAACCTGTAATGATTTCACGGGTGATGTAAAGAAATCCTGGGGTTTTATGCGCCGAAGCGGGCCTATGGCGCGTTGTAGTGGAGTTCTCCGGATTAATTTCCTCCGCCTAGGGATCTTTAGCGTGCGCCAAAATCTTTTCTTATTCTAAAAAGCCGAAATCTGAAAGCCGGAACTAAAAGGCCGAAATCTGGCCTTTTAGTTTGTCGCCTCCGTCTTAAAAGCAGCTACCGAGGCCGAGATCGAACTCGCGTCCTTGGGCTCAGCAGCATGTCTTAGCCAAGGATCCGCATTAGCATACACATCATTTTCTATTGGTGGTGGGACGGGGGCAGACGCTTGGGCTGCTGTGAAATCGCGCCATGCTTCCGACTTTCCAGTGTATACAGATAACACAGTAACACGGCACTTGTCACGGGAAGAATGCTTGTAGCCCCCGCTTGGGCTTCAACTAATCAGTGACAATTTATCAACCACCTTTCATCGAGCACCTGGCACGTTAGGCGAACAACCATAGTGTCACTCTATCAGACAAGACAAACAGTGGTAACCGTTTCTCCTGGTGTCTGCTGCCTTTGCAAGGCGGTTGCCAGTAGGAACAATCCGCCACTTGCATCTTGAATTTTCGCACTTGCATCGTCACCCACTTTGATTAGATGTCATTATTCTCGGCTACTGTTGTCCTCCAGCTGCGAAGACTGCGCTTACCATGTTCGGTATTCCAACCCTGCATCGGGAATAAACGGTGAGAAGGGCTAAAGGGCTTTCTCTGCTGTCTCAAGAATGAAATGATCAACCCCGCAGATCTCAGAAAGTGAGTACTACCTTACTGAGCAGGAAACAGTTTATCACCTGTTCGATCTTGCACTTCGCTCTCACTATGCATGATGTGTGTTAGGTCGCACAAACCTGTGGGGATAGTATTGAGGTTGGGTAAAATTTACAAGCCAGATTTTCATCTTCGCTTTTTCTTCAGACCGTTAGTTGCGTACAATACACGTCAAATCTGGACTTCTCCTTCAGAGCATTATTTTGGTCTGAGATGTGTCAAATATAGACTTTTGCTTCAGAACATTGGCTGTGTCCTATAGACGGTATTCGTTGAAAAGTTTAGCGGTCAATTTCTTCGCTTGGCAACACTGGAAACGGCCACAGACATGGTTGATGCGCCACGTACATGGCGCAGCCTGGACCACTGCGGCCGCACGCCGAAGAAAAAAAAGACACCGGCGTGCGTCATCTGCTCCGTTCCAATCCGATTATAAACTGTGGCACCAACAGATATGTTATTAATCGCACTCACAGTGAACTCGACGCAATGCTTTGTGTTCGGCGAAGAGTTCGTAACGTAAAACACAGTCATGTGTTTCACAGTCGTGCTTAGCACGGACAAGTGCCGCCATCCCGCGGAGCCCGACGTAACGAGTGACGGCGCACTAGAGTGTACTAGAAGGAGTTCTAGTACACACTAGTATCTAGGCGCACTAGTACACTCTAGTACACTTCTAGTACAGTCTAGGCGCACCGTGGCCTCCGCGATTTGCTGCCGGCGGCGCGCAACGGCGCGACTGCGTGTGTCTAGTCTCTTCTCTTTGTTCTCTGTTCTTCTCTTTAGGCATTAGTTGAGTTTGATATATGTCAACCTGGACTTCTGCTTCACAGTTTTAGTTGCGTTTAACATACCTCAAACACAGACTTTTGCTTCAGAGCATTAGCTGTGTCCGATATATATCAAGTATGGACTTTTGCTTCAGAGTATTAGTTGCGTTTGATATACGTGAGACAGTTGTGTCAAACATACCTTAAACACAGACTTTTGCCTCAGAGCATTCCCTGTGCCCGATATATGCCAAGTATGGACTTTTGCTTCAGGGCATTAGTTGGGTTTGATATACCTTAAACTTGGACTTCTGCTTCACAGTTTGTTTTGCCCAACATACGTCATACACACTTTCACTTCTGAGCATTAGCTGTGTCTGATATGTATTTTGTAGCGTAAGCTACACTGGCCGAGGTTGGGCAGCTTCACGTGGACCATGAAGGGCCATGCTGCGCAAGCGGATTGGATTGGCTTTGGATTTGTATTGGATTGGATTAAATTGGATTGGATTCCAATCCAATTGGAGTACGAGTGTGTAGAGAATTGGGTCTGCACATTTACCGGCCTGTGCATTCCAGGAGTGACGTCATAGCCGCGGCAGACGCACTGGCACCTGCGCGTGCCCAGCTGTGCGCCTCCGTCGTGCAGTAGCCAAGTCTGACGCTGCGCCGGAGCCACTTGATAGCCGTTTCGCGTGGTTCCTGGAGAGCCGTGCTGCGCATGCGCGAGGAGCAGTGACTGGACTGGACTGGCCCGGACTGGATAGGATTGGACTGGATTGGATTGGAAATAGTTTCAGCAGCCGGAAGCATGATAATCAGTTAATCCTAGACAAACAGGAAACCTAAGAATAACCAGCTGAACCTTACCTCACGCTACTGCTGTATATATATATATATATATATTTTTTGCATCAGAGCATTTGTTGGGTTTGATATACATCAACAAGGACTTCTGCTCCACAGTTTTAGTTGTGTCCAATGTATGTCAAATTTCACTCTTGCTTCAAAGCATTAGCTGTGTCCGATATACGTCAAGTATGGACTTTTGCTTCAGTGCATTAATTGGGTGGGATGTATATCAAACCTGCACTTCTGCTCCACAGTTATAGCTGTGTCCAACATACGTCAAACACAGACTGGTTCAGAGCATTAGCTGAGTCCGATATATGTCAAGTATGGATTTTTTGCTTCATAGCATTAGTTGGGTTTAATATACGTTAACCTGGACTTCTGCTTCACAGTTTTAATTGTGTCCAACATACCTTGAGCACTTATGCTTCAGAGCATTAACTGTGTCCAATATATGTCAAGTATGGACTTTTGCTTCAGAGCATGCTGTGTTTTCAAACCTGGACTCCTGCTTTACAGTTTTAGTTGTGTCCAACACAGACTTTGGTTCCGAGCATTGGCTGTGTCCGATATATACTTTTGCTTCAGAGCATTAGTTGGATTTGATCATGGAGGAAAGTATGCTTTCCTCCATGGGTTTGATTGTTTGTTTTGTCTAACATACGTCAAACACTTTTGCTTCAGTGCATTAGTTGGGTTTGATATACGTCAATTCTGGACTTCTGCTTCACAGTTTTAGTGGTGTGCAAACTAACATCACGGACCTTTGCTTCAAATGATTAGCTGTGTCCAATAGTGTAAAATATGGACTTTTGCTTCAGTGCTTTAGTTAGGGCCAATATACTATGTCAAACTTATGCTTCAGAGCGTAGTCAGGCCCTATATGCATAGAGTCTGAACTTTTGCTTCAATGCCTTAGCCGAGTCCAATGTACGTCAAACATGGACTTCCTGCAAGGCACTAAGCTGGGTCCAATATAATCAAACCTGCACTTTTACTTCAGAGCGTTATGTCCAATTAAGTAAAAACTTTGAAGTTTGCTTCAGAGATTAAGTTGGGTCCAACACATGAATTTTTGCTTGACCAAAAGTTTGATCTGATATGCATCGTCTGGAAATTTCCTTCAGTGTTAGCTAGTTGTGCCTTATATATGTCAAATCTGGTCTTTTGTTAGAGCATTAGTTGGGTGCGATTTGTGTCCAACCTGAACTTTTTCTTCAGAGCATTAGTTCGGCCTAATGTGCATCAAATTTGGACTCTTTCTTCAGCAAGAAATTAAATTTTTGAGCATTGGTTGCATCTGCTATAAACCAAATCTGGATTTTTGCTTCATAGCAATATTTGTCTGATATATATGTCAGATCTGGACTTTTTCTTGAGAGAATCAATATCCTATTTATCTTCAATCTGGACTTTCTTCAGAGCATAAGTTGGGTCCGACATATCTAGACTTTTGCTTCAGTGTTACTTGTATCAGATATACATAAAATCTGGACTTTGATTTCTTCAGTGTGAGTTGGGTCCCATGTGCATCAAGTTTGGACTTTTTCTTCAGAGTGCTGGCTGGGTCACGTATGTGAAATCAACTTTTTCTTCAGTGTTGGTGGTGTCCCGTTTATGCCACATCTGCACTGCTGCTTGAATGCAACAGTTGGGTTTGATGTACGTAAAATCTCGACTTTTTCATCAAAACATTAGCTGGGTCTGATTTGGACTACTTCTGGACTACTCCGATATACATCAAATCTGGGCTTTCACTTAGAAGCCTTAGTTTGGTTTAACATGCATCAAGCATGGACTTCGGCATCACATTGGGTCTGATATGCAGTCTCGACTTTTGCTTGAGAGCATTACTTGGGTCTAATATATGTCAAACTTGGACTTTTGCTTTGGAGTGTTAGTTGTACAACAGCGCCAAATAACTACCAAAGGCAGTTTGCCCGTGGCCCTTGTTTAGGTAAGGGGATGTTGGTACCATAGCTTTGCTCATTTCTCAATCTTAATTAACATGTGGGCATTTGCACTAAGCTGAATAGTCATGAATAATTTAAAGTACTTGACTGGTTATATTGATGATTCGCGTCACGAGTAGTTGCTTCACTTCAGGTCCAACACATGGCACAGCGCTGCACATTAGTGTTCCATGAAACAGAACCAACAGAACATTATTCCCAAACTGTTCTTAGGGTGCCAACGTGGCTACAAAAATTTCACTCATGTACCAAAATGTAACAATATTATAAATGCTGTAGGCTGGGCGGGCTAACGAGCCACTGCACCGAATGGATGAATAAAGCTGCCATTGCGCCTGCCCCGAACACTCACCTGCCTGTCAAGCCAGACGTGCCTAATTCATACAATGTGTGACAATGTGTGACGTTACAAGTTTCTGTTCAGGCTGCTTACTCTCAATCCTAGCATGCATTTCCTGGCATCGCGCACATCGTAGGTAAATGACGGTGTCATATGCAGCTGCTCCAGCGTGTCCATGCAAGAGCCATGGGAATTTGTCCTGAAGTTCTATTTTGAGTTTTCTATTTTCTTAGCTACACAAGTATTTCTCGCCAATAGCCATGAAATTTCGTACACTCCTAACGTGAGTTAAGAGCAAATAAAATGACTTTTTTTATTTACAGATCAAATTTAATCAAATTAGGAGCATTTATGTAACTAACCATTCTAACAACAAAACTGAAATCAGTTTAAGGATACCTTCTATACTTTTCAAGTTATATGACGAATTACCTGAAACAAATTCAGCATGATTAACTAATTAGGCAAGAAGTCAACAAGATTATTATTCCAGTGTGATCATAAATGTCTATTCTGTGCAAGGAAGCTATTATATTATTGCATTATATCCGCTAGACAAAGAAAGAACAAGAAAAGTTTCACCTTTCTATCGAAATCAGAAATAGTTCCATGTTAAAATGGAAGTGAAACTTTTCTTTTTTGGATACCTAAAGGAAATAAAGCAATAATCTAACAGCTACTTTGCACAGAACAGACCTTCCTGACCACGCTGACATAAAAATCTTGTTCAGTTCTTGCCTAATTAGTTAATCTTGAGGCAACTTTGTGGAGGTGATTAGTCTGGTAACTCAAAAAGTATAGATTTTTTAAAGTATAAGTTTTGCTATCAGGTTAGTTAACTACATAAATTCTCCTAATTTGTTTTATAAATAACGAAAATAGAATTACTTGCCTAAGTTACTTTTGTTGTCTACATGTTTTTCTTTTGCAGATGCTGGTGTTTGTGAAGTTAACGTGAACAGTACAATACAGATGCATTTGTCATGTGTTACCAGACAAGTACAGGGGACTATGAATTGCAATAAGGTTGTCCTCGTTTACTATTGGCCTTTTCGCAGTTGCACTTGGCGGCGTGGTGAACTGTAGTGAACTATTTCAAGTGATGCGCAGTTGTCTCCTAACAGGTGCCATTTTCGAAAAACAGCCAAGCATACCAAGCAATAGAAGATGCAACCCTTATCGGTGTGCTTTTTAAGTGCGTTTCAGTTGCAATAAACAAACATGCTTCACAGCAGAAGGCCAGCTCTTTATTTTCTTTCAGCAAAATAACACAACTCGCTTCGATCTTGAGGTTTCTTCACAAAGCTCAAAATACACATCTGCAACCCATGTACACCACGTCACATGAACTATAGTGAGGACAGGCCTACCACGCAGCGACATTACTGGCCACAGACATGGGACTTCGGAAAAAAAAAAAATTACGAAATAACATCGTGAACACCAACCACTAGGCGAGTATAATCCCCCAATATGAACACAGCTGGCCTGCAAACGGCTGCAAGCTAAAACACAAAATGAGATTCGTCTGCTTCGGAGTGCAAATACTGCACTCGCGCAGAAGGCGGCAGCAGAGAAGCATCGCTGCCGCCCACTACGCAGGGCTGGCCACACTGGTGGCAGCGAATGGGAGGTAATGAAACACAACACGCGATATTGTTGTGGCTAAAAAGTCCACTAAAACGTTCTCTTACAGCTTGCTGCTACGTTTGTTTTTTTAGGCAGTGAGAAAAGCTTCACAGTTGCTTGCCTTAGTTGCACTGGCTAGCCCCGGTTGCACCCCGCTCACTTCCAGCGCTGCACAACAAGCAAAATGACCTCAAAATGTTGTTGTCGATAAAATACTTTAATTTCATCAGGTGGAAATGTAATTCAAATGAAGCACAGCATTGTACCGTGTGCTGATGGATGTGCAGGTCCAGCCAGTACGTTGGAAGCAGCTGGATACTACGACAGCCTGCTTCGGCCATAGGTGGGTGGATACAAGGCAAAAGTTTGGGCATGTGGTCGTGAGTTCTTGGCTTTTCCTCGTACTGTACAAGCCGCAGCCATAGCCTCGCCCGACCACACGCCCAAAGCTGAAGCCCATTTTGGTTCGAAGGAGGCTGACGCACGCTGTCCGAAAGAGCCGACAACCGAGGGCGCAGCCCTACTAGTTTCACCCAGAGCTGCGAAGACGGCGCATAGCAGTGGCAGGCAGTGCCACCTTCAAAGCTCCACGAGAATGAAAGATCGAAGCCATTAGCTACCACAACAGCAGCTGCCTTTTGCATTTTCTTGCGGTGCCGTCTAAAAAATACGAAAAAAATGTCGTCGTACTATGTACAAAACTAAAAACAGCTGATGCACATGTAGCCTCTTGGAGACAAGTCACAGACAGGGTAAAGAACGACGGATGAAACAACACAAAAATGCGTCGGAGCTCCCCTCTGAAGGATAACTTTAAGATCTACTGGAATGTGCACTGCAGAGAGAGGCTGGAGCCCGGGTCTGTGCTTGGGCCCCCCACACCGTTCCTGCTCTCCCCGGGGCCTTTGTGACCTCGGAGGACGGAAATACTCTCGCCCCCGCCGGGCGCTTCCGGCAACAGTGCAGAAGAAGCCAGCCAGCCACTCCCCCACTGGCTGCACCGACTGCGCTTGCGCGGTGCGGAAGCACTAAGGTTAGTCGGCCGTTGTTGCACCAGGGCAGCTTCCGCGGCGCACTGGGCTTGTCTAGAATTCAACGTAGTGCACCAAATTTCACAACCCCGCTCCCTCAACGCGTAGGACGCCCCAGTAGGTACCGCGGAACAGGAACGAAAACCTTTGCTCAGGCCAACGAATCCTCGTCAAGTTACGAAAGCACCGCGACAACAATTGATAGCGAACGGAAGGGACGCACAATCTCCCGCGTCTTCCTCTTCCGTCCTCATGCTGTGCGTGCTGCAGTATTTCCCTGCACGTCCTACGGAAGCTGCACGGGTCGACGCACATGCGGCCACACAGCAGCGAAGAGCAAAGCCTCTCGGGGTCACACAGCATTGCTCAGGCTGACTAGGCCGCACTGCAGGCGGCAAGCTCCCGAGAGATGGACAGCGGTGCAGCCAGCGGGCGGAGGGGAAGAGCGAGGAGCCAAAAAAACAGAGGAGGAGGAGGAAGAGGGGGGCTGCCTCAGACGAAGGTGGCCAGCGCCGAAGGCGAAGTGGCCTCGGGGGGCCGCTGCTGCTGCTGCTGCTGCTGCTGCTGCCGGCGCTTGGGGCCGTACTCGCCGATGAAGGAGCCGTCCTCGCCAAACTGCCCCGGGTCGCCTTCCCCGTACTCGGCCATGCTGTCGCTGTCGCTCTCCTTGGCGCTAGAGTGCAGCGAGGTCCGGCTGCCGCGCACTGGCGCCCCCTGCTGAGCACTGCACGGGCGGAACGAGGAACATCAGTGCGAGGAGACACACTAGCATTGCTCTGGTGGCACTCCAAACACAACACGGAACAGCTCCAACTCGAGTGTAGGTATGCCAACAAGTGCATCCAAAGGTAGTCAAAGAACATCAAAGCAGTACACCAGTGTTGCTCTGCTGAGTGCAGTTACATCAAGGGTCCTTTGTACAGATCAGGCACAAGTACTATCGCGCTCACTACGACATAAAACTCTCATTAATAATCATGCAATTATATCGTCAAAACTGACTATGGGCATATACGCAACTCTTCTTTGCCGTCTCTGACTGGGGGTGGCTTTCACAAATGCTTATTTATACACAATAGGAATGGCAGCAAGTGAGGAGTGCGAAACGTGTGGCACGCCGGAGAAGATCCGGCACGTTTTATGCGAGTGCCCACGCTACTCGCCTGAAAGAAAAAAGCTGTTGTCAGCACTGAGGAACCTGGACTGTCGGCGGCCATTTTCGGAGGAGAAGATTCTGCGCTACGGGCCCTCTCTGTCATCCGCTCAGAAGGCGACTAAGGGACTTTTACGCTTTCTACAGGGGACGAACTTAAACACCAGACTATAGACTGAACGCCTCCAGTGTCTATCAGTGTCAGTGCTTCAGCGCTGGGCATACGTGTCTACTCCAATTTCTCTTCATTCTTTCTTTTCTATTTTTTGCCTATTCTCTCTCTCCCACGTGCAGGATAGCAAACTAGGCTCTAGCCAGGTTAACTTTCCTGCCTTCCTTCTACACCATTCCTTCCTTCCTTGATTCATTAGGATGTTGTGGTCATAACACATACTTGATCTTTAACCCTGGGTACCACACAAAGGTTATATTAAGCAGTGAACACTAATGAGTGTTGTAGGCCATAATGAGTGCGATAGTACATACTACTACACAAAGAGATGCAGCGAAAGGTACAACCTGTGGCGCCCCGAAGTGACTACCTCTCATAGGCATACTGAACTATAAAGCACTGCTAGGCAAATAAATCCAAAACAAAGACACACATGACACCGAGCACACTGGTTAGCTAGCAGATAATCAGCAGTGTATGACAAGCCTCCGTGTATGTTGGGCCACTGTGTGCTCCTTTTGCAAGCAGAAACACACGTCTGTTAGTGGAAAAAAAAGAAGTAGCAATTACATCTTAGCACCAAGCACCCATGTGCTACTTTTCATCACATCGAACGCAGAGTGGAAAATATAAAAACAAACGTCCTAGGCTGTTATGCCAAGGACGTTTGTGCCAAATGAGATGCTTGTGCCAAGGATGCCAAATGAGAAGCACTAGGGCGGAGTTAGCAAAACGCCAAAGAGATAAGAGGCACTCCCCAAAAGAGCTTTCCTCTAGCCGTTTACCCACACGTCACTGATGCATCGCGTGAAAGCCTGTCGCCACTGGCGAAGAAAGTCGATGCATGTTTTTTGCAGCGGTTGATTGCAAGCATAAGTGTGATACATCTGGTGCCCAACTAATTGAAAAAGAATGTTTTGCATGTGCTTTAGTGGGACATTTCTCATTTTCAACCGCAGATAATTTCGTGCATCCAAATTTATTGAAACAACTGCGCATTTGTGTTTTTGAAAAAGGCTTTGCAAATACTGGAAGTTTTTTAATAGTGCTATTCGATTCTAAGCCAAACTTGATATTTGGAAGTTTTGAATAGTCGCGCTCCCCTACAAATAAATGTTGTTTTAGTTTTGCAGCTGCTGCTGTACCTCCCTATTTTGGCCGGTTTACATTCGAAGCAATTTTTTTCGTTCTCCGGCCTTCCAAATTTTAGAAATATGCTTAGAAGCCAGCCCAGACTTAAGTAGAGTAAAACCTCGGTGATCCGAATACCAGGGGGTCACAAAATATTCGTATCATCCGAAATTCCCATCGCCAAAAAGAATCAAAATCAGCATATAAAAAGCCAGAAAATCCATGACTATCCAATGAAGCAGTGACTCCAGCCTCCAAAGGCCTTAAATTGTCCACACCGAGCAATAATGCGACGTCAGGGGCCGTTTGCCGAAGAAGCGTGCCAGCTACATGTACCCCAGAAGCGGCAGCTTCTCTAAATCATGTTACCATGCACTGTCTTCCCCTCTTTTACATCCATACTGAACCACTGCCCTTTTGCGGAACCTGGTCCTGCTGACCAACAAAACAGCTGAACCCCGCAATAACGAAATTGCTGGGGAATGCCAAAAAATTCACTTTTGCGAGAATTTCGTTGGCATGAGAATGAAATATAAACGACAAGGGAATCGCCCACAGACCGAAAATTTATATGTCAGTTCATTATAAAACTTTGCGACCTTTACCTTGCAGCAAATTCATACCTCAGCTCTCACACTACACGAAGTGGTTCAATGCTAGTCGCCGTGAACTCCTAAAAATGGCCGAATCGTGTCAAACTCATCCAAAACATCCCACGGGTTTGACTTCTCTACTCGGTCCCCGGCCCCGAGCATGCTTAAAGGGGGACACTGGTCTTGAGGACCGAAAATTTGCCAAAAAAATCAATTTTCTGTATTAATTTTATTTGCAGTCTACAGGTCCCAAGAATGTACCTGCAAAATATCATAGCTGTATCATAAGTATTCACAAAGCTGTCGCCCTTTGAAGTCGCCTAAATGACCATTTTTGCCTATGTTTGCAAACTTCGTGCCGTTTTCTCAGAACCAATTTTTATTCCCACATGGTCAGCTGTCGGGTACAATATCTTGGAATGCACTGGTTTGATTCACATCATTTTTGCTGCATTTGAAAGCTTATGAACTGAACAGTGCAATAAAACCACAAAAGTACAGAATTTCTTTTTGCTGGCACAAGATTTTGGTGCATTATGCATTTTACAAAAACATTGTAAAGTGATGACCTGACATACCAATTTTACAGCGTTTGCAGAAACCATGCTAAAATTACTGCAGTGGTATAGTTGCACCCCCTAGTCCTTCTAGAGCACAAAGGGATAAAAGCTATTTGAGTATTTCATGGGTATATAATGAAAAAATTGCCCAGCATGTTGCACAACTCTAAACTTACACCCCATAAATTAAAACTGACTGCATATTTGTGCTCAGGATGTTGAAATACACTCAATGTGCAAATCTCAAGCACATAGGTTAAAAAATAAAAATGTCCTCAAGACCAGTGTCCCCCCCTTAAGTATGTTAGCAAAGTCCAGCTTCTGTTGACCAAATTAGCCTGAAAGTGGCACCTCGTTGTTCCAATGCTGTCCACAAAACTAAGCAAGCACCACTTCGTTGACGTTCAGAAAACTCACAGCCGTCAGTGTTTTGTTTTGTGCACTTGCGCCATTAAAGGGTAGCGGCCTTGCTTTTCGAAATGGCAGAGGGTGAGGTGCATGCAATTGCGAACTCATCGGCACTATCCTCCCTTCCTCCACTTGTGTACTACTGACTTGGGCAATGATGGTCGCCTTATCTTGTAGCTATAAAAACTTCCACTTTTGGGCTTGCGGAGACGTCTTATTGAGAACGAATGTGCCCATCGCCACACACACTACGAATGCACGCGTGCTGTTCAGTGATGGCCGGCTAGCCCAAGCCGCGCTGTGAATTACCACCCTAACGATTCAGAGTCATGGAGGACAAATTGTGTCACCCTTTGGGGGTGTCACTGCGAGGCTGCCC
>JABSTR010003814.1:0-42959 GCA_013339765.2 Haemaphysalis longicornis | reverse complement strand
TTATCGATTTGTCTCTACTCAGAAGGACTCGTGACAGGGTCTGAAAATATTACCGATTTGTAACCGGAACCGATAAAAGTGTTCTAATTGAGCCAGTTCTACGCAGTGCAAGCAAAAACGGGAGCTTGACAAATTCACTTCAGTGTCCCTTTAAGCGGGGTTCACACGCCGGAGAAATCCCGCCTTTCTGGCCCGTGGAGCCGGCTCACGTGACCAGTTTTACGCTCCGCCCCTCAACTGGGAAGGCCGGCGGATGCCCCAGAAAAGAAAACGCCTCCGCATGTTTTCGGTCTACGGCGGCGGCCCTTCGAGGGGAATGGAACCTGTTTTCGGCTTGGTGTGGTCGGATCGAGAGGCAGGATGTGTCGATGCGTTCTAGGGTGCCTGGATGCGCGCGGGCGCGCGCATCTAGATCCCAACTTCCTCACATTGTACTACACCATATCGTGCGCTATATTACATCCAAAATATCTCCTGTGGAGCTTACGTGTACGACACAATGACATTCAGCACAACCAACTGCCCTCCCCTAAAAACATGTTCATTCACTTGTATGAGTCGCCCAAATGGTGGGGCTCCCGTTTCCAACGCATAAAACGTCGGTTCTATTTCCGTAAGTGCCACCGTAAAACTTCTTCATTCGCTTTCCTCCTACGGATGCGCCGCGAAAAGGTTGGCTGCACAATGCGCTCGTGGCTTCGAGCCCGACTGAGTTTGAGTACGCCTGAGACCGAGTGAGTTCGGAGTCCATTCTGAGTTTCGAGTTCATTTTGAGTTTAGAGTTCATTTTAGTTCTGACTTGATTTTGAGTTTTGAGTACATTTCAGTTCTGAGTTTACTTTTAGTTTTGAGTCCATTTTGAGTTCGCATTTACCTCATGGTGACATCGATGCACCCTCATCTGGGGCAATTTCCGATTGACGTACGCGTTGGGTCGGTAGTGTCCTGTGGACGAACTCAATTCGTCAACACAACCAATCCGTATTCCAATCCCTACCCTCCCATCGCTTTCGCCCCTCCGTTAGTTCCCTCGTCTACTCCCTCTCATTATTCCCCGTCTCTTTGCACTCCCCTGTATTGCTGAACGTTAGGCCAAGGCTGTTAGGCGAAACTAGTGTGTTTTAGTCAAAGCAAATTTTAGTCAAACTTAGGAAACTTAGTAAACTTGGAAAGTTAGTAAACAAATTTTAGTCAAACTTAGCTAAACTAGTGAGTTTTGAGTCCATTTTGAGTTTTGAGTCGAGGTTGAGTTCTGAGTACATTTTGAGTCTGAGTATGTTTGAGTTCTGAGTTCATTTTGAGTTCGGAGTACGTTTGGAGTTTTGAGCCCATTTTGAGTTCTGATTTCTCTTTGATTTTTGAGCCCATTTTGAGTTCTGGGTTCGTTTTTAGATTTGAGTAAACATGATTTGTGATTTCTAAAACGAGTTCTGAGTACATTTTGAGTTTTGAGTCCATTCTGAGTTCTGAGTACATATGAGTAGCCTAGGAGGCAGCCATGGTTTGCTTTTAAGTTTCTTGATTGATTGTAGTGTTTAACGCGCCGACGCAACACAGGCGATGAGGCGCGCCGTAGTGAAGGGCTCCGGTATAAGTTTGACCAACTGGGGATCTTTAACGTGCGCCGTGCTGTTAAGTTTCGTGCGTCGCTTTAGGCTCGAAATTCAGGTTACCTGCTGGTACGGCAGCATTGGCGATCTGCATGATCGGTTTGTCTGGTTTTCAAACGTTTTATGTCGAATTTTCATAACCCTCAACACTTGCTCTACTACCACGTTTTAGCGGCTGGGTGCATGACTGGAAATCGACTGATTAGGCCATAAAAAATGGCTATCTTACCTTTTCGTCCTCATGGATCCTCTAAGAAGATGGGAGAGAGTGGTGGGAAAGCACACGGCGGTGCTTGCTTGCTGGTTGTTCGCTTGCTTAAGTGAACGGTTTAATATGCTAGGGTCAAAAAGGAAGAGGTGAGCGCCAGGAGAAGAATGAGGTGGCGACTCCCCCCCCCCCCCCCCCCCTCGCTGTTCAAATGAAGTGTCAACTGAATTGACCGGGTGACGCCTGTTTAGATAAAATAATGACCGCAATATGAGATAGATTGATTTAAAGTTCAAACTTATGCAGCAAGGGCGTGTAAGGTATCAAATTAAAGGTCCAGATTAACGAAATCACGCTGGATTGATTACATGCTTCCTGTTAATTCGAGATCCCACCTTTAATTGGAGACCGCACGCCTAAGGGTCATCATTATGAATTCCAACCATATTTTTGACTCACCATGACTAAGTCCTGGTTACGACCTGAAGACATTTTTTGTTTGTCCCACGAGATTTCCCTCATCGAGACCATCAATTTAATACCCCACATGCCCTAGCGGCACATCACTTTAAATTTTAACCCAATCTGTGACTAGCCATCACTCCCACGTTCCACGGTTCGCGATTTCTCGCATTTTTCCCTATCCTTCTTGTTTTTTAGTTTTCGAAATTTCTGTTACTAATCACCATTTACGTTATTATAGCGATTACCAGTTGAACTTCCGCTATATCTGCATTTGTGTGGAAATGCAGGGCGATACACGGCACTGGCGGGGGAGGTACTCAGCAAAGAATGCTGCTTATAAAAAAACAAAGGCATATCCATGAACGCATCGTGCTTCAGAGACTCGCGGAGACAGTTCGCTTTGGCACAAGGCGTTTTTTCAGGATGCAGAACAAAAATGTACGAGACCATAACCATCAACAGCTTCGATGTAAATAAACTGAGCCGTGAGCGCATGCTCCCTCGCCCAATGTTGTTTCTTCCTCCTAAGGGCACCAAGCCCCCAGCGCAACATCGGGCCTGCAGCTTTAATGTCATGACCATGAGCACGCAGTTTATATCAAGAGTTGGGTTGAATATCTACGTACAATTAGTCGCAAACGGTGCTAATAATCATGACCTAGCAAGTATAGCTACATTAAATCGGTAGCAAAAATTATTTCGACCTCACGGGCGTTAACAATCATGTCATACTGAATTCAAGAATTTGAGCACACGAATTTGCACCTGAATGATTTGTTCCCACGCGTGAATTTTTTTAAAAAGTCTGAATGCTAATGAATTCGCAGTTCATCGGAGCTCAAGTGAATCCTGAGAGGGAGGGAGTTCTCAATCCATTCTGAGTTCTGACACCGAGCGAGTTCTAAATCCAGTTGAGTTTCAAGTGTTTTTTGAGTTTTGAATACGTTTTCAGTTCTGAGTACATTTGAGTTGTGAGTTCGTTTTGAGTTGTGAGTTCATTTTGAGTTCTGACTACATTTTGAGTTCTGATGTAATTTTGAGTTCTGAGTACATATTGAGCTTTGAGTCCATAGGGAGTTCTGATTACATTTAGGTTCTGAGTTTATTTTTAGTACTGAGTTCATTGTGAGCTTTGAGTCCAATTTGAGTTATGAGTACATTTCAGTTTTCAGTCCATTTGAGTTTTGAGTTCATTTTGAGTTCTGAGCCCGAGTGAGTTCTGAGTTTTGCGCTTGCTGTGTGTTTGAGTTCGAGCGAGCGCATGGGTGTTGCTCAGCAGTGAGTCTGAGTTTGAGCGAGTGGTGTTTCCAAAATAAATTCGTGAGTGAGTTTGAGTGCGCTGGGCCAACTTTTCCGACGTATGACTAGCGCCAGTTGTAGTCTGGAGTCTCTAGGCTATGTTTATGCGAGTTTATTCAGTAGAAAAATTATTCGAAAATGCTGTCCTCTCTGCATCCTCCTTGCCAATTTCCTATGACGTTTTGTATGACGTCAAAATAAGATTGCTTGGCTTGACTACGCTACTGCACAGCTCGCCGACCCTCCGACAAAATCAGTCGGCCCAGCGTTTAACAGTCCGGCGGCCGGCAGGTCGTCGCAATGCGCTCGCTGAGGAGGCACTAAGCCACGGCACGCTTGTGCCAGAAAGAATGTTCCTTTAGTTTGTTAGTTTGTAGTCTAACAAGCTCCAAGTCCAAGTCGCTCTACACAGGCGCACATGCGACGCTTCGCAGTCTGGTAGGCTAGTAGAAAAATGTAAGGCCTCTTGAAGGTGGGGGAAGAGTCAGGGAAGTTAATATACGAAATAAGGAATTAAAATCAACTGAAACTTTTATCGTACAGCGTAAAACCGAGGTGCGTGAAGCACTTCTTGCTCTGGCTGAAGCAGAGCGGTCAGCAGCACGACCACACATCTACGAACGCTTTCCCGTCTAAGGAATGCAGTCGGTAGACATGAGATATTGTGTGAATTTGGGGGATGGTTACTGCGCGACCGGTATACAAGAAATAGTCATCTAAGCTGCTTGAAAATTGAAATACTAAACCTGAATAAAAATGTAAACTGGCTATACATTGTATGCTTTATATTTGCGCCCCTGCATCACTGGAACATTAGGTATGTTGTTTTGCAAGTCGCAAGTTCAAATCCTTTATGGCATGTTTTCTCTTTTGAAGTTGATTTATTTGGTTTTGGGCAATTTTTTTGTACTGAATTCACCATTTTCGCGCTGTAACATTCATTGCTCCACGACCGAGTTCGCAGCACGCCTGCAGGCTGTCACTGACGCGCGGGAAAGTTGCGAGTTGCGGAGTTCTCCTTGGCGTGGTGTTGCCATAAGCACCGACTGCATTCGAACTCAGTCCCGAATCAGCCTACCCTTGGCGTGGTGTGAACACGCCTGTTACGATACAGGCACGAGACAGGCAAGCTGCAAAGATGGGGGGAAAAGGCATCGCGTTCGAGGGTCTGCGGCGACACGGAAGCCGTTAATCCACTTCGTTAGCCTCAGCTAGTGATTGCTACGATTTTAATCCTTGCTGGTAGGCTTATCTGAAGCATTTTACAGCGGAAAAACATGACAGAAGCACGGTATGCCGGTTACTGAGATATCGAGAATGCCCATCTAATGATAACATCGGATGCCAAGCACGTTGTTTCACGGAATCGAAACCGAAACTGGTTTTAAATCTAATCTTGCACATCGTCCAATGACGTAGCACCTGGTATTGACGTCACTGGTGTTAGTTGGTGTGGCTGCAGCAAACCGCGCGTGGGAGTTTGTTCTTTTAGTCGTTATAAAATAAATACCGCCTTATCGCCCGGATAAACATGAAAAGTGTGTTTATTTAGGCAAGCCTACTCAGTGCATGAAAAAGTGTAGGAAGCTCACACTAACCCGTACGACTTGAATGTAGAGAAGGTGTGTGGAACCTTCACAACCATCACGACGGTTTAGGTACACGATTGCAGCCGATTTGCTTCTTCTTCGTTGCCGCAACGACCTTAATCCATCATTGGGGCTACAAGTGTGAGCTTCCTTCATTTTTTTGGCTATGAGAATCATTAACATCACCTTGGAGGGGCGTGCGCATTGACGTGTCTTTGTCGTTTCCGTCCAAGTTTTACCACGATTTCATCGAACGCTGAAGTCTTTATCGTTCCGAGCAAGTTTTGCCACGATCACGGCGAATGCTGGAGGATTTTAGTTGGCCAAATTTGCTCAATCTCCCTAAGTGGGTATGCTTGGCTTGCTTGAAAAAGGTGCGCCGGGAACGCTGGGCGGTAGCCGCGAGGCACGCCCACACGAGGGCTCGGTATTTTCTTGGTCTTTTTCTCTCTCGGGCCGTCACCGCAATATCGGCCAATATCCCTAATTGGGGATGCTTAGCTTGACAAACGAGCGGTAGGGACTCTCGGCAGTCGCTGCGAGGCACGCATACACGAGTTTCGGCATTTTTTTGTTTTTTTTTAACTACGGGTGGTCGCCGCAATCTTGGCCAATCTCCTAAGTGGGATGCTTGGCTCGAAAAACACGTGTTAGGGACGCCCGGCCGTCGCAGCGAGGCACGCGACTGGACTCTGGCCATTGGTTTGGCGGGCACCGGAGAATCAGGCAAGCCACGAAGCTGCGCACGGAGGCTTGCTCTTTCCTATCCTCCGCTGACCTCGCCGTCGCCCAGCCTTCAGACCTTCCTGAATGCTTGGACACGACCGAAAATATCAGCGTACCCCCGCCATTCGCATACACCGGTAAACACGAAAAGAAACTCCGACTCAAGCAACTTACGCCGAAGGATCACGTTTCCAACAGACCTTCCCTTAAAGAACCCAAGAAATATTTATTAACAAATTCTATACAATGCATCATTTTCACCGAAAACAATTCGCAAATGTGTACTCCCCCGCATCAACCCAAAATGTCCATACTGTCAGCAAGCCGTCACAGCTGATTTTGCACCACCTGGTCTGGATATGCCCAAATTCTCTCGATACCGGAATTTCACTTCCCCAAACCCAGATCCCTGGGCAACCCGTATCGATCCCCTCACATTAGATGAACACACCCTTAACCTTATAATACGGTTCGCCACTAAGAGCGGTCTAGCGCGAGTTATATAGCGATGGCCTACACCAGTGAATGGACCATTCAATGCTGACAATTGTCCTGTGAAAAACTGATGCCGCCTCCCGAAGACCACGAACTCATACGAGCCCCCTTCAACCATGAATCCTCCCCTTAAGGCCTCCGGCCTTCCTTTTGAATAAAAGATTTAACAACAACAACGCAAGAGTGCTCGGCGTTTTCTTGATTATTTAACTGCTGAGCGGTAGCCGCGAGGCACGCTCTGATGAGAGCGCGCTCACGTGAGCTGGGCATTTTGTTGCTATTTTAACTGCGGACACGAAAATAACGATTTTCTAAACACCTACGTTGTTGAAACAGGGGCTTGACAAATTCATTGCAGTGTTCCTAAATGAAACGAATCGTTCCGTGATTTATCGTACTTAACCCCTTTGTAAATTCCTGCAGCGACGACAAAAATGCGAGGTGTCAAAATGAAGACTGTTTTGCATAAGCGCAATCTCGTTCCAAAACGCGCGCGCGCGTTGACACCCGGGTCCGTCGCTTCGGCGGAGTGATGCACTACATGAGCTATTGCGGTTATTAACGGCAATGTTGGCATGTACGAACCGTTTAAAAGGTTTTGCCTATAGGTGCTTCCTCTTCAGATTGTTACTATGAAAGCAGAAGGATGGCGCTGTTTTTTTTTTTATTTTGCCCAACCTTTGCACCATAAAAACTGAAATCGTAGTTTGGTCCGAGCGCCCCAATACCAAAAATTACTAGCAAAGAGTATTAGAATTTGTACAGTTTTGGAAATGACCATTTTCTGTTGACATTCGACTATACGAAATAAATGCCCCGTTCCTAAGGTCTGCGTTTGAGAGCTTCGTAGCGGCGGAGCAAAACTGCAGGATACCGTAGATTTGCTGCGTTTGGCGAAATCATGTTTTCTTTTTCCAGAATTCCTGTAACTTTCCTTATTTGTAGATTCTATATCCCTATATTCCTATGCCACCTCTATGAACCCGGGAATTTTTCGGGTCGAACCCTAGACCCCCCCCCCCCCTTCTCCGCTGACTCCACATTGTACTATCATTAGGTGCAGTTTGGCTATAACTACACAAAATTGATGCAGTTTAGGAACAGTGAGTAACTGCAACCCTTCCCTCGTTACATTTAACTTACGCGTATAAATTACCGTTTCTACAATCCACGTGGAAAGTTTCGTACGTGACTTGAGCGTAACCGCTGTACACGGTATATATTGTCTGCGTCTGAGAATCCGCGGTTTCTATTCGAAATTCCTAGAACGTTGTTATATGCATAAATTCTATATTACCATTCATTCCCGCCCATTCGAAATCCCGAATCGGCATGTGCAGACAACTATCGACCATCACGCACTGTTTCAATCCATCGCCACGTTCGTGTGCTCCACGCGCAAAAAAAGAGGCAGAGGAAGAAGAAGAAGAAGCACCCCTCTTTTATTCGGACAACATGGACGACACGGCCCCTGTGATCCGCAAGCCAGTTTCTCCGCCATCTCTGCCATCTCGCACGCTGCATTCCGGCAAGAAATGCAAAGCGTCGGTGAGTGTCAGCGCTGACTTTGCCGTAGACGTGTCTCCAGGGCTATAGACCTGTTTGGTAGCCTGCAGTGTACTCTTGACTCCTACACGACCTCCGCGGCGGGTACGCATGGCCGTCGATTGCGATAGGGGCACGACACCTAGCTTTCGAACTTTCCATAAATTGTAGTGTCCTGCAATGTACAGTCTTGCAAAAATTTGTGGCCACGGCGACCGTGGCCGGAGCAGGCGTGTGGCCTGAGCAGGGGCGCTGCGCCTGCCGCTGTCGGCTGGTTACGCGGCTAAAGAGAGGGAGGGGAAACTTTCGGCGCTTCCTTCGTATTATGGCTGTCGCGATAAGTCCAGCGGGGCCGATTCTCAGAGAAGGCCACTTCGCTTCAGCGCAAGGCACTTTGCGCAGCACTTGTGGCGCCGGACACACTACAAAAGCAAGAACAAAAGGTCCCCTTGCTCTCTTTAGCCGCGCAACCAGCCGACAGCGGCGAGCGCAGCACTCCTGTCCGGCCGGGGGCCTTCTCCGGCCACGGTCGCCGTGGCCTACAAAAGTTTGACTATGACTGTACAATGCCCTAATCCCATGGAGTCTGGGACCTTTTTGAGAATCTCAGCTAAGGTATCTCTCTGCGTGATGTAAAGTCACCGCATCCCACTTGCACATAGAAGCGCGCAATACAAAACCCTATTTACTGACAACTGAAGATTACTGGGGATGACTTATCTGGTCCAGACCTAACCAAGTTCCGTAGCTTTCACCTTTTCACAGAAATAGTCAATTTTAGGATTGAAAGAGGCTCTCGAGCCGTTATTCCTTGCATTTGCCGCCGTAGAGGAGCAAGGCTGCAATCATATTTCGTCACAACGCGCATGCGCCGCTCTTTGTCTGTTTACCACGAACCAGGCTCAAGTAACACCGAAGCATCTTGTGGTTGGAACACCTGCTCAACGCGCTGATTTTTGGGAAAGTTTTCGCTTAGCTATCCGTCATTTGCAAAGCAGTAAAACAGAACGCGAGGATCTCCATGCCTTTTTTTCCTGCCCGTTGTTGGCCTTTGCAACTACACTTGCTTGGAATTTAGACACTTGTAAAGGCTTCTATAACCATTTGTTTCTGACAAAGTTCCATGCGTCTTCATTGGTATTTCGAGCTCACCGTAATTATGATATACCGCAGCGGTTCTGTACTATAGACAGCCCCTATGGGCTTTCTGTATTCATCAGCCTCAGACCGTAACCCGTAAGCGAAGATGTCTTACGTGACCATATTTGTCTAGCGAACGCCGTGTTTCACGAAACAATGATTTTCTAGCTGAACAAAAACAAGTCAAGTGCAAATTGGGTAAAAAAAAAGCAAAGGTAGAAAATGGCTTGCCGTTGTGTGGTGGCGCCATCTAGGTTGGCTAACGGAAAACAAGGCTCAGAAGTCCACAACGTTGAGCCTCAACATGTGTTCTTGTTATTTCTTTGCAGACGTCATCAAAACACAGAATTTTTCAGGAGAATCAAAATTTTAACTTCGATTGATTATTTTTCAGTGAATAAAGCATCGTTTGCTTCCGGACAAGCGCTGGGGGCACTATAAAACACGAAATCTTTCGAATAAAACAAACGCATTTCTTCTGCGTGGCCTTGTTAATTTACTTGGCAGCAAGCCGTAGGGCAAAGCGTTTTACTAAAGTTGCGTTACGAGAGTTAGGCCATTTTTTTGCTTACATAGTTGTAGGGCCGCCGATTATGCAGCACCACTGAAGACTAGGAGGCTACCGACAACCGCACTATTCCCGCTCCATCCTCCTTTCTAAGTGAACAACTCTCTGCGTCTTTATTTAGCTCGTTTTCTTGGAGCGCCTTGCACTGATTGCCTCACTTTTAAACGTTTCTTGGCCTACGGAAGCCTGTTGTGACACCGACGAGCTCATCACAGCTCCACGTGGTGAGCACGTGACCGGCTTGATTGGCATTTTAACCGCATCTTGTAATATAATCTTGAACCATGAAACAAGACCCCGCCTTACAAACAAGTCCGAGGACACCTAGGCACTTCTAATGGGTTATGGATGCAAAAAGTGGCTGGCGATTACGATACTCCTTAATGCGATCTGCTGCCCCAGCACACTGCTGCTGGGCAGTGCGCATCGCTCGACGGCAGTGATGATAAGCCTCTACGTCGGCGGTGCCACGGGCGTCTTCAGGAAGGGACCGCGACCCGCATCTTAAGCAGGGAACACACACCACCGTTACGCGCTCGCCCGCCCTCACGTTTCTCGCCGGCGTCGCGCAGACGAGCGTCTCGTGTGGGCACAGCATACACCCCCCCCCCCCCCCTCTTCCACCGCACACTTTCGGAGAGCGCTGGCTCACGCCGCCACGGCGAACTGCCCTCCCCTCCTAAATTTCGCGACACTCTCCTCCTATGCTTTCTTTCATCCTTCGCATTCTTTCACTCATCGGTCTTGCCATCGCTGACTCGGTTACGACGGCGACAGGGATCAGCCCAGACACGGTTGCAAAAGGGCTGCTCTCTAAAACATGAATGTGCAGTTGAGCGCCTGAGACGCCTAGCTTCCGCCTCGCTTTGTCCAAGGGCTTCAGCCTCTGGCCGCTTGAGATTCATTGCTTAACGCTCCGCTTCTGCCATAACGGTTTCGGGTGGTTTCGATGCGTCTCCTACGCGCTGTGTGCTCCGCCTTGTAATGGAAGAGTTGGCGACGATGGCAAAGTTCAGTTCGCTCGTTCGGTTGTGTTCTTCTGCGCCTTTCTTCTACAGTGTTATGGCGTGGGTGGCCATCTCTCTCTGGGGTCGAGTTTGGGCTTGCGCCATAGAACGCCTCGTCCTTCTTGTGCTTTGGAACGCTTCGCAAGCACCGGTTGTCCCCTTCCGGACGCCGAGCGCTTTACACCGGACGCCTTCTTGTTCGCACAATGGGCCATTTAACGCTTCCGCGTTAAAACCCCCAGAATATTTCTGATTGTCGTCATGTCGGAGCTCCCACAGAAACGTCCCCGTGTTGTTGTCCACGGCCTTTGTGGACAAAAAATTGTACGAATTCACTCGTCTTCGGCGTTGCATTTTGGACCGTACTTGTATTTTATGTTAGTTCGTGTTTCGTGACCATATCACATCGTTCGAAACGTAAAAAACAATGTGTTCATCCGTAAATGAAAGTTTCGACTGTTATTGAAAGGGGCTACTTGGCTCCCTCTAACTGGCTCATTGATCGGAAAGCGCCGACAAGGGAACATGATTTCGGCAACCGTCCTATCTACTGTGCTATGGTTGTATGTTGTCTATCATCTAAAAATTTCAACAACAGCGTAGTATTTATAGCGGAAAATCTTCACTTGTGAGGGAGATCTGTCTAGCCAATGTCTGACGTATTTATACGTCACTCAAAGCTACAACGTAAAAAGCCCGGTGCGTTACAAAAGTCTTTACGTGGGAGAAATAGCGCCGGTTAAGGAGTCAGTTCAAGAACACGCGGCTTGTCATCGACGAAGCCAAAGAGTGCATGCGTGTATCCCTACCAAGCTGTTCGGGTGAAAGAGAAATTATATTCGTTGACGTGCATTATTCATCACTTTCTTTTCGGACAGCTATCGCCGCAACAGGAGGGTCACCCGATTCACACACATCTGGAAAAGCGAACCAGGAAGAGGTCTGTCTCAAGGCAAGCACGTGAAAAGGCCGGCGGTAAGCGGAAGTATTTTTTACAACGTTACTCTTGAGTACTTGCAGGTGAAATCGTCACTCATTCGCATACAAGCTACTCTTTGCGGCTGCATTAAGCTGCAGCGGTTGCTCTCAAGCATAAGTGCGGGGAGTATTGCATTTAGGCTTATAGTATGGACGGGGACCCCAAGATGAAATATGTTGGCCTGTTTCATATTGCGGGACAATTGCTGTTGCATCTATTGCCGACCACACAAATACTATAATCCTCTATTGAGCCTGGCTTTTTCACACAGCTGAGTTGCTCCGCAGAGGGTACAGTATTGAAGAGGGCTTGGCGGTTTCCCTGAAATGCCCTCGCGGAACCCTTAGCGTTCATGGACACCAACTTGTGAACCAGTGAACTGAGGGGAAAACTACCTTTAAAGCAGAGACAAATACGCTCCCTATGCGTATGCAGATGCAACCTACACGTACAGCCATCAAAAGTGTTATCAACAAAGAACTAGGTGCGGCAGCCATCGGTAGCCTAGGTCGGCGAAACAGAAAGAACTCTCAAACCCAATCACAATTTTTTTCCTTCACGCGGCACTCACTAAAACGCAGCCTAAAAAAGCTCGTCTGTACTTAAAATCACTCGTACTCACTCATGACATACTCATTTGTTACCGTATTAATTGTACTGAAACTCATTAGTCCTCACGAGCACTCGTACTCAATCTGTACTCACTCTCACTCGTTGTTAATCTTAATTCACTCGTACTCAATCTGCACTAATTCGTACTCATCTGTACTCGTGAATAAAGTTATCGCGAGTACTATAATCATGAGTGCAGTACTCACGAGTACATGCACACGCGAGTAGTACTCATAGCTCTCTACTCGCGAGTCCATGTACTCCGTGTGTACTCACTCGTCATCGTGCTCACATTTCTTGTATGAGTCTGTACTCACTCATCATCGTACTCAGATGTTTTCTCTAGGTCTGTACTTACTCATCATCATACTCAGTAGTAAGGTTGAGTGCAAATTAGTACAAATGAGTATCCTCGCGAGTGGGTACGCCGACCTATGTTCGGTAGTGTTTGAGCTAGTCAGGGAGATTGTGACGCATGCGCTAGAGCAGAGTGCAAATCATAATGGGAGCCCTCGGTGCAAATAATGGGAGCCCGCGGTTTCACGCACGCGCCGTGTGTTTTATCAGAGCTTCTCGATCGACCAACTGTTCTATGGGAAGGTGCATACGTTTTTAACAGGACGTCATCGGTCCCATTAAGAAAGCTTTCGATTTAAGAATTTCCCTCCAATCTGTGCTCACTTAAAAGAACACGCCTGCATTACGGTGTCCATAATTATTGCAGTACAGGAAACAGCGAATGAACTGGGTTTGGACTCCAACCAGCGCCGATATATACGGGATAAAACTGACATGTAATCCAAACCTCAATACAGGAATCTGTCTGATAGGCAAGGTACTTCAGACGCCATTTTGCCGTGTCAGAACGCCTAGGAAGCCAAACGCAGCTGGACAAGCGCTCATCCCGTCGACGCATTCAAACGCTCCACCCGAGATTAGCAGATCCCTAACGCCCAGGGAAATTGGGGTAAGCCCGGGCTGCTTCGATTGCACCGTAACGTAGCAACGGATGCCAGCGAAAAAAGGTGGCATGAGAAATCAAGTAAAGGGTATCTTGTACAAAATTTGTGGCTCCGTTTAACCCTACTAATAGAGGTTTCCACGGTTCATGACATGAACGCGAAAGATGTTGGGT
Source organism: Haemaphysalis longicornis (assembly GCA_013339765.2). Taxonomy (NCBI): domain Eukaryota; kingdom Metazoa; phylum Arthropoda; class Arachnida; order Ixodida; family Ixodidae; genus Haemaphysalis; species Haemaphysalis longicornis. The sequence goes on along the minus strand of JABSTR010003814.1, from coordinate 29,581 downwards.
ACCTGTCGCCGGTTGCAGATTGATTGCTTGCACAATGGCATCGATTGCCGTCTTTAGGCCCCCACTTGCTTCATTAGAACACTGATACGTTCGCATCGTTTGAATGGCTGATAGCGTCGTGAAAGTTCAACGCTCAGTAAAGTTACGCCTACGCTCGGGCTTCAGGAAAAAGTGAGCGCGAAACGTTTTACCTTAAGTGTGCACCCTTTTTACGCCGCAGCTTTGCTGTGTCGTACGCGGCATGTCGCGAGGTCTCAGCTATTTGATAGTGAAGTTGTGCCGGCCAAACGCAACGAACCGTCAAAAAATGCTCCAGGAAACGCTGAGTTGTAACATCTTATTTGTTGAGATGCCTCACGCGTACCCAGCTGCGCATTTCTGGCAAGAGAGGGAGAGAGAGAGAGAGAGAGAGAGAAAACTTTATTAGGAATACGGGGGTTAAGGAGACGGGATGGCGACCAGGCTGGTGGTGACTAAACCAGCTCCTTCCACCAAAGCTCTTGGGTGGCCAGGTCGGAGCTGCGAAGCACCCCCTCCTACAGCTCGCTGCTGGTGATAAGGGGGAAAGGATCTTGAGGGCAATCCCACATGCAATGGGTGAGTGATGCATGCGCACCACAAAGGGGACATTCAGCAGAGGGGACTTCTGACCGGTGAATCTGATGGAGAAGGGATCTCGTTGCGAAGGCTCCCGTTTGAAGTACTCTCCATCCTCTTTAAACTGTGGAAGAGATCCATGGGCTGGTGGGTAGAGACGACGGGAGAGACGGTAGTGCTCTGTGATATCGTTAAAAGTGATCAGCTTGTCTCTTGGTGGACCTGGAACCGTGGGGGGGGGGGGGGGGGGGGGGGGGGGGAAGGGGTTCATACTGGCCCGGTGTGTAAGCTCTCGGGCCGCCATGTGTGCCGCCTCATTCCCCTCTAGCTCTGCATGGGCTAGAGAGGAACTCGTCTGGGCCCTGCATAGGCCCAGACGATTTCCACAGAGATAGGGGGTGGAGTTTGGTGGAGAATTTCGAGCGCATCCGAGGAGATATTTCCTCGTTCAGAACTTTGAATTGGCAGTTTCGAATCTGAGATTATGATTCTAATTTGTGGTCGACCAAGAAGAGCCGTAGCGATTGCATTCTATCTTCCCTTAGTTGGGGAATTAGTGCGGAGGGTGATTACAATAACTGGGTGGAGTGCGGGTGGTTGATAAGTGCACCGCGTAGGTATTTTGATGTTTGCATTCTGCGGAGTCCGCGTAGACGATATCGGGCCGGATGGGTAGCTGTCGGGTGAGGGCTCGAGCCCTTGAGATTCGTCGTGGTGCGTTGTAAACCGGATGCATATGCCGGGGCACAGGCCGAACGACAAGATGCTCTCGGATATATGTCGGGATGAAAGATGACTCCTTCACCAAGTCTGAGACAGGTATATTCTACCCCTTAAGTATTTCTCGACCTGGTGGTAAGTGCTCTAGGCGTTCCCGCTGCGAGGAGAAGTGCGCCTCAATGATCTCCTCAGTAGTATTGTAGACCCCAATATTATTAAGCTGGGAAGTGGAAGTATGCTTAGGTAGATGTAGAGCCGCCCTGTTTGCTTTCCGAATGATGCAGTTGATTTTAGCGAGCTACCGTTTGCTTGTCCGAACATAGAGGAGCCTTGTTAGGCCTCATTATTCAACAGAATCGAACCAATCCGGAGCTCATAAGGCTATCAGGTACCCAAGTAGACCAGCTGATAGCACTCATCAGAAGGGTGTCCAATCAAAACCGAGTTCTGGGCGACGAAGAGAGCTGCCTTATTAGCCTGAGTTGAGACCACGTCTCTGCCAGCCTGAAGGCTGCTTTCAATTTGCGCGTCGCTACCCCCCGCGACCCAGAGCCTAATGTCGTCAGCATACAAACTAAACCGGAGATATGGGATTTGTTTCAATTCGTGTGCGAATGGAAGGAGAGCCAGGCTAAAGCGGAGGAAGCTTGACTCTTCTTTTCGTTAGCAGCCAACGTCCAACCAGCAGACTGTTTCACATGGGACTGTTTCACATGTTTCACATGGGAACTATCAAGGAGTGTGAAATCTCTCACGTATAGGCCCAGCAAGAAGTCCAATGTGAGGCCTGATTGCATTCGTTTTTCTTCGAAAATAAAACGATATTTCTTTGTCTCCATTCTGCTGCGAATACTATATAGGTCCCTGACCATGAACAAATTCGATACTAATAATAGGGGGAGCGTTTTGCAAAGTATCTGAAATATTGTTAGGAACGTCTTCGCAGTATAACCGCAGATGTTAAGATTTCCCTCACATTAGCTACGATGTTTATTGTTGTCAGACGTGTAGATAAAACAAGAATAACTATACTGGTAAAGAAGATGGTTACTGCTGCTTATTATCTCGGGTATTTTAACACGACAAAGAGAGGGTAAAAGTCTGAGATTGAAAGGACCGTGCAACCCTTCCTTCGCGATTTTTTGAAATCTTAAATGCTTACTGAATGTAGTCAGCCAACACACGCAATACTTAGATTAGGGTGTCACAAAATACCTTACCCAAAATTGCTGCTCTATGCCCATCAGAAAACTTGGAAGCTCCCTCAAAAGATATTTCTCTCTTTCCTGGTATTCCCGTTCTCCGACGGCTCGAATTACGTCACTAAGGCTATGTATCGGCTGCTGGCCGGTTTTCCTTCAGTTGCAGCAATGAACGCTTTTCGATAGCAACTTGAAAAATGAAGCCACAAAAAAAAAAAAAAAAGCAGAAACGGAAGGCGCATCTGGTGCGACGAACAAATGACGCAGAGCCGCTCCGTGCGGGCGACAACTAAAGCTTTCGCAGTGCTCCCAAACGCGAAGGAAAGAGTGAGAGCATTTATCGAAAGTGTTGCAGGGTCCCTTTAAAGAGCTATAGGAGAGCGCGTAATCGGCACCGGTACGGCACCCGGTAGCCAACTGGCGCAACTCCGCATTTGCAGCCGAGGCGGGACCGGCTGTGGGCATGCGCATGTACGGTGGCCGTGCACTGTGCGCGCCGTAGTGGGACCGCTTCTTCGCCCTGCTATTTGGCAACGCGGGTGGCGTACGCTACGCTAGCGGCGGTGGGTGCCGGACCTGACTCCGCGTATTTACCGCCCTCCAGTCGGGGATGGCCATTGCGAAACAGGTATAGACGTGCCGTACTTTTTACGTGAAGCGTTTTTATGGCAGTCCATCCATTTCCGCAGCCGTGGCGCTTGTGCTGAAACTTCACCAGTTCACTGTCGACCGAACCGGCTGTGTAGCCCGCAGTCTAACTGTACAGGATTGAACTGGGGCAGGATGAATTCCCGAATTATTTATATGTCTAATGCGTTACGCTCAATGGCCAGCCAAACCACATTAGTTATGCTGCCCCCCCCTTAATCAAAGTCGATTTGGATTGGTCTGTTGGTTGGTGTGACGAGCTCAACGCTGGTTGGCCTGCCGGTGATCGGTCTTCCGGTCTGCCCCTGATCGGTCTGCCGTCATTCGCATGAGGGTAAATATTTTAGCGTATGTGTTTAGGGAAGCAAATGGCCTCTTGCCAGTGACGTACCCAGGAGTTGGTCAGGGGTCCCGCACAGTCCCCTAAATTAGGCGCCCAACTTTACCCCCTCCCTTATTTCCCTCCGCAACACGTCTCCTTGCGCGCATTCCTAAAAAGCCGCCATATAGGTTTTTCTTTTGGTACCTTTTTGAAAAATTGTATGGTTTGTAGGCTTTCAAACCAACCTGTCCCAATCTATGTAATGCTCAATTCGGCCCTTATTTCATTTCATTTTATTTTCCTTAAAATTCCATAAGGGGTGGTGTGAGCACTGGAAACACACTTTGTAGCCACAAGACGAGAATTAGCATGACAGACGAGTCGTTATTTCGGCAGGGAATGAATGGGGGCTGGCGGTGGCGGCGATATGGAGGGCAAGGCTGTTCGTCTTTTGCAGCGCGTGTAGAGGAGGCAGCGAAGGTGGGGGTCCGGGTGCGGTGACCTGTAACTTTGGTGCGATGAGATATGTACGTCTGTGGGCGGATGTAACGTGCGCAGTTTAGTGAACTATAAATGAATCTATGAAAAAGAAAGGGTGGCGATGTGACGGCGAAAAGAAAGAGGGTCCCGTCTGGTTGTGCTATTAATAGTGAAATGCTTATTTCGTAAGATTATGGAGAATGAGTGAATCTGGTGGCGTGGTTTTCAACACCTTCAAGTATGTTGACAAGATATATTTGGTGTGGGTTCCAAACAGGGCATGCGTATTGAAGTTGAGAAAGAATAAGGGATTTGTACGCGAGTTGCTTGTATGTGATGGGGCATGGCGGAGATGACTTTCGAGAAAACGAAACGTTTTATTGGCTGGGGCGATAATGTTGGTTACGGGAACCTTCTATTAAAGATCATTTGACAAAGTAACATCAAGGTATTTGAATGAAGGAACTAGGTTTATTGTGACACTAGACATCTTGTACGAAAAGGGTGAAGGATTGTGCCGGTGGGTAAACGATATAACATTACATTTGGTAGGATTAGGTGTCACCAGTCACGTATCGCACCACTCTTGTGTAAGGAGTGGCTCTCTTGTAGGGCTAGCTGGTAGGATGAGTTGGTGACAGGGCGGTATATGATCCAGTCGTCAGCTTACACATGGATATGAATTCAAATGTGCTACAGAAGGCCATTGAGAAACAGAAGGTGGCCCAGAACGGAACCTTGTGATACGCGAGACGTTACTGGATGCGAAGTTGAAGAATGGTTATTTATTTCTACAAATTGTGAGTGGTTGTTTAGAAATCGTCTTGGTTATTTATTTCTAAAAATTGCGAGTGGTTGTTTAGAAATCGTCTTATCAAGTTAAGGGTAATTGGGTGTAAGTTGAGCTTAGACACTTTTAGTAGCAGATGTTAGTCGGACACCTTATAAAAAACCTTAGCGAAGTCGATGACATCTGTTTGCAGGGTAGTGAGATGTTAGAATGGAGGTCATGAAGAAATACTGCCAACTGAGTTTAGAAAGAAAATCCCTGACGAAAAAACATCCTGGGAAGGGGAAAAAATTGTTCAAATGCAGAAATTTCATGATTTGTGAATAAAGTTCGTGTTACATGAGTTTGAAAAGAATTCTCCTGAGAGAGATGGGACGATAATTCGGTGGGAGTATTTATTGCCTGATTTAAAGATGGGAAACATCTTCCCCACCTTCGAGTCATACGGTACATCGCCTGTAGAAAGGGGCTGCAAAAAAATTAAACACAAATACGCGGCACAAATGTACATTGTGTTTAAGTAGCTCCATAAAAATTCTGTAGAAATTCGGAGAATTGTCACCAATCCGTGGCATTCTTATGCCGCTTATCTACAGTGTAAGTTTTTTACGGCCAAATATGGGTATGAGCAGCGAAAGATGCTGGATTATTTTACAGTAAAAGCTCGTTAATTCGACACTTTTTAATTCGGAAATTCGGATAATTCGGACGGCTCTATTGGTCCCGGCCAAAGCGCATGTTAGTCTATGGGACCAAACTTTTGTTATTTCGTCATAATTCGGCCAAGTGGTGGTCTCCTGACCGATGAAGAAATGAGTCATGCGAGGAGGTGCAGCCGCGACCTCATCGCACCTCACGAGAAGTCTCGGAGGCACTTTTGATATTGGAGGACGTTTGCATGAGCAGTTCCGAGAGTTTGCACGCTGTTGGACAGTTGTAAGAGTTAAGAAAAATTGTAATGTCAGCCGAAATCTGCTCGAAAAAGCAGACGGCTATTACAGAATACCTCAGCAAATAAAGGTATGCTTCTCCAACGTGATTTTAATGTTGTTTTTCCTGTTCATTCATTATTTCGGCATTCGGATAATTCGGACACTTTTCCCGGTCCCGTGAGATCCGAAATAACGAGCTTTCACTGTATTTTATATTTTTGTTTCTTTTCGCCAATGATATCAATTTAAACCATTGTAGAAATGAAGGGCCTTTACTTCTCGAATTATTTCGTTATGGAAGATTCAAGGCGTACTGAAGACCGTTTACGCTGTTTTTATGCGTATTTCCGACGTTTTTTTAGGGCTTTGTTGTTTATAATTCGGTTTTGGGGGGATGTATGAGATGCATATTTTGATTTTATGAGACTATTTTTGTGAACATTTTATTTTTTTTCTATTTTCAGGTTTTTCAAAATTCTGACCTACCAATTATCTACATTTACACTAATGAAAGCAGTTACTTGCGCCAAATAAGAATTTTTGTGAAAATACAGGGCGTTACACTGTCCTGGCTGTGGCGCTACTCGGGAACAAATGCTACGCAATAATCAAAAAAGTCCTTTGATGCAGTGTACAACACAGGGATCCTGTTTTGGTAGTCCCATGACCTACGGGTTTGTCACTTGATAAAGAAGGAAAGCAGACATAAAAAAGAACTCATCGCTCCGCACTTTTTGCCTGTCTATAATACTCACAGACATGATTCAACAAACCTCTAATCGAAGTCATTATTCTAAATTTTCATTTGAGTTAACCTGTTTTTGGCAGTGTGTTTTGTGCGTTTATAATCTGGGCGAGTCCGTTTGATTTGGTTCCTTGTTTGCCAAGTAAAGGGAGGCGTATCTCACCGGCGTATCTGTTAAATGTGCTATATTTCATGTCTCTATGCAGATGTACGGGCCTTTACATCACTGGACGTTATGCACCTTTGCACTAGTGACGGCGCCGAACTCCCTCATTTGTGTAGAAAAAGGTTCCTTGGGTTGCTCCACCCACCCCAATCTTCCCCGAAAACAAATGCGCAAGGTTTTACACTTGTGCACCTAGTAATCATGAGTGAAAGGTCTGCTTCGCCTTGTTTGCAAAGACTATGCATGCAGTGCTTCACGAAATTTAGGTGACATCTTGCCACAATTGCCATCGTGCGGCGGCGCGCCTCCCATGGGCGAGACTGAGTGACCAAGCGCCGGCGAAGCAGCCTTTAATGTATACACGCTCGCCTAGTCACGTGGTACCAGCAGGGGCGAGGCTTCGAGCGCGAGCAGCTTCAAACGCTTCTCCTTAGCGGACCACATGGTGGGACCACCCCACTTCTGCCACACATATGCTCCTGCAGTTGAAGGTCATTTCGGCGTGATGGATGACCTTGCGAGACATGGCGAAGTAGAGATTTCGCTAAACAAGTGTGGGGGTGTATCACATTGTCCCGTCCGCGGAATCCCCGTCGCAAAAGCCCTGTGACGTTAGTCCCGTGTGTCATATGTCCCGCGTGCAGTAGATCCGTGCCATAACCCCACCCGCCCGCGTGCCATTTTCCTCCCGCTGCCAGTTTACCCACCCATTTTCTTTTCAGTGACTATAATTTGTTTAATTAGAGTGAAGTAAGGTTGGACGATCTTCTCAAGAAGATGATTGGGTCTTGCGCTTTTCCCAAGTATCACTGGGCCTTATTCCCTCTTGGTGAGAATTCTGAGGTAGCTATTAAGGTATTGTGAAGTAGAAGCCCCTTCCTCTAGTTTTGTTTCGTTCTCGACAATGGCCGTCCCGACGAAGTCGATTCTGTCGCCGGTTGCCTGGCAGTGATATAGCTATATATGCATTATGAGCTGACACAATCTCTTTTGCGCGCAACAAAAAGCCACCGAAGGAGCTCCTGAGGACAAAATGGTCAGTTTCGTTGGCCCCAGTGTCGCCCCCCCTCGAGGAACAAGCTTTCTCGCTGCACCCTTCTGGGCGTCTCTGTCATACCGACCGCGCCCCTCTCCAGGAATAGCTCCTCGTTCGCCCCGGCGGCCGTATCGGCAATTACCCTTCAAGCCCTGTATATTAACACATCGGAAATTGTTGGACGCAGATGTCTCCTCGCTTTCTTCAATTATAACAGGAAGAAAATTTTAATCAGCTGGTGTGGCGAGAGCTGCAACAGTCGTCTATCGGCTTCTGGTGCCCACTTTGCACATCGGAAAGGCACAAATGGCACCCCCGACCTACAAGGCACGTTCCGCCCCAGCACCCCCCCCCCCCCCCCCCCAGGCCGATCTCCTTAGCAATGCCACTGTATGTGCGATCTCTGGTTACTATTAAGTAGAACCTACACCGAATGCAACGACGACGAGGGTCACAGAGAAAATCGCGAAAGGTGAATGCACGCGTGCTGTTATTAAAAGCCAGCTTGGTTTCTATCCTTCAATTTTTTTTGTCACGGCAGAAGAGACGGTGGAGGAGAGTTCAAAATGGGCTTCAGTAACAGAGAGAATAAAGGATTTGGGCTGTTCATTTCGTTGCTATGTTGGTTATTTTGACCCAAAAGGGCAGGGTGCGTTGATCATATCTGACTACACGTATGCCATGCCAACATATATGACTTTAGTAATTGAATTGATTACTCAAAGGACAAAACTTCACGAACAGACTGAGACGAACCAACTACTTCGGTCAAAGTTTTCGTTTCTTTGGCGTTATTCTTCTGTTTTTACGTCTTCTTTCATATGCCGCACAGAAAAAAAAATGACGATTAGCTTGAGCTAACATTATGAGTACGGCGCTTAAAGAGCGGGCCGTGGGCTTCCTGTGCGGGGCAATCAGTTGGGGCAAGAGACGGTGAAAATGTGTCCGGGGCTTATGAGTATGGGATTTTCGAAAACGGGGCAAAAGCCGCGGGGCTTCCGGAGCGGGGCAAATGAGACGGGGCTTTGAAATCGTGGGCTTTCGTGCACCACCCCAAGTGTGGGTACGTGCCTTTCTCTATCCCAAGTAAGTGCTGATAAAGCAATGACGGTCATTTCGCAGGGAATCCACTCCACCGACCTTCATCAGCCCGCACCTCCTGCTTGCGATGTCCTCCAGGCGTGCGCGAGGGATCAGCCTGCCGCAGGTTCAAGCGAGAAGACGCAGGTATCGGCACAGTGCTGTGCCACCAGACCGAGCGGAGGGGATCTTTCCTTTCACGCGCGTGGCGGGGCGCATGGCCTCTGGCCTCATGAGTGGACCTTACACAAGGATTTGATCTTCGAGACTTAGGTTTACAGAAGGGTCTCGATGCTTACTAAAAACAACAAACCGCGTGTCCTACTAGTCGCGAGAACCGGAGTAATGGTTCTCCAAAATTGTTTCGGGAAGAGCCTCTCCGTGGGGACGTGTCGAACTCTTTTTCGCGCACCTCCTGACATTCTTCGTTGCACCCATTGTGATGACGCATTCCATGCGACATCGGTCTTAGCGCAGCTCCATGGTCCATTTCACTAACGTTTGTGAAGCGGAACGGAAAAAATGGTCCCGAAGAAATGGTCCCAGTGACCATTTAGGCAAAGACAGACGGACCGGACGAACGGTTTGATGGATGGATGGGTGGGCGATGTATATACAGATGGGGATGGATGGATGGATGGATGGTAGGGGTGAGGATCGATTAAAATGTATAATGCAAGTATTTGGATTAAAACCGCACAAACAACCACTGGGAGGGCCGTCTGTTGTATAGCTTAGTCGCACACGGTCATCTAAGTGTCAGGGAGGTCATAGAAGCTCTGTGCTGCGAGGTTTCCATCAGTATCGGTGATGAACCTGCACTACAAAGCCAAAGAAGCGCACAGCGTCGTTCCGGTTGTAGGACATTTCGGTTCGGGCATTTCGGTGTACGGACATTTCGGTGGTGTACGGACATATCGTATAACGGAAGTTTAGGTGCACGAACATTTCGGTGCACGGACATTTACGTGCGCAAACATTTCGGTGACCAAATTATCGGGTGCTTGCTTGTTTGAAACGCCATTATATTTTTATTTTGGCTTAAAATGGGGTACGAAACACAATTTTGTGCAACAGTTGCATTTTTAGATTGATACCACCGTGTTCGATTTTTGCCAGGTATTTTTAGTAAGTAAACATTTGTATATTTTTATTTAATACATCGTTCAGGGAACACTGTTATGCAGCCAGCTGATGGAATTCTTTCGTAATGTTTTTTTTTATCAATTATTACGACAAGACGTTTTTTTCGCTCTTTTGGGGCAATGCAAATCAGCTAGGACAATTAGCCGGTGTTAGCGACGACTAACCAATTCTTTAGTTTTTTTCTAAATTTCCAAACCCTCACTATCCAAACTTTTCAAACATTCGGTTGCCCGTAGTAATGCAGACAGTCTTATGAAGAGTTTAGCTAGGCTGCGCTTTCATGCTAAAATGAATTTGGAGACACGGTTCTCGCCAGTTTATTTTTTTTTTCGGACAAGTCTAACATATTGTGGCGGAGGAAGAACGCGCCTTTTGAAAACAGCTCTGATCAAGCGCGTGCGGGTTGTGCGTACAAATACCACCCATGCAGTTCGGTCAAACCAACCTCGTTTTTAACTGTTACAAGCTTACCTTCATCTCATTTTAATTCTTTGTCCCAGTCCCCCCCCCTTCCCCATCTTTAAGTTCGAATTTTTAATAGATTTCTTTTTCAGTCCTATTCTGTTCAATTGCCCATGAAAATCACAGGCATTGTGGAGGTCGCGGTCTCCGGAGCCTCACCGTTTTGATGCAAGAAAAAACGGTCGCGGAATAAATGGTCCCGGAACAAATGGTCCCGGAACAAATGGTCCTGGAACAAATGGTCCCGGAACAAATGGTCCCGGAACAAATGGTCCCAACTCAAACTCAAACTAGGAAAAATGGTGCCACCCCTACTGCACCTATGTACGAGCGCCTGTATGAGGGAAAGAACGGGGCCAATGTATTTATGTTTATATGTTTGTATTTGTGCACAATGTATTTTCCATCTGTTCATATATAATATATTTGGCAAGGCTGAATTTACTAGAGTTAGATGCGGTATACAAATTTTTTGTCGCACGTGTACGTCCTCGCGTGCTTCATTTGCTCGCCTTTCTTTGGTTATTTCGAATGACAGGCAAACCAGTGGCAGACATTTCGATTAAAGGAGCCATGAAGAGAAAACAAAAGTTTGTTTTTTTTATTCGAAAGATTAGGTGTTTCATAGTACCCTAAGCGCTTTCCCGGAAGCAAATGATGCTTTATTCACTGAGAATAAGGCAATTTAAGCCAAAAGTTTTAAATCTCCCGCTAAAATTGCACATGTGGTGACGTGAACAATGGCGTCATACGAGCCGGTTCATGAAACAGATACTTAGTATGTCGACTCCATATAGCACCCACACGCGGGAGTCAAACAGGAACCGAAACTAGTGCCGAAACCGAGACGGCGGCCCTTTTAAAAATACTAGTAAAACCTAGTGCACCCGCAGCCCTAGTCATGGAATCGACTGATCCGGAGAACAAACCTTTCGCCGAGGAGCTAGGGCTTGCATTTAACAACCTCACACCACTTGAACGCTCAATGCTTCTAAGTGCACGAGCGGCAGTAGTTGTGGGATACGCGGTGGACGGGAAAGCGACCATTCCGCGATAGCCACAACAGACGAACGCCCTGCCGTCGGCACCGCTGCCTCGTCAGCCCCGTCGCGACGGACGAATACAGACTGGTACGTATGTGCCGTATTTTTATTACGGTTAATAATAGTTCAATTTCAGTAGCAGTATCGCTTATGCCAGTTGGCCGGTGTCGTGTATGGAAAGCCGTTCGCGCGAGCTCTCTGCTCTGACCAGAAGATACGAGCGTCAATGCGCGGTGTGTACGGCATTTTTTTCCCCAAGGTCAGAGCGCTTTGACGTCGATTTGACGAAGTCGGCGATGAGCGCCAGCATTTCCAGGAGTGAACTAACGTAAGGGTCCCTGCTGTAATCACTTCGTCGGAAATGAAGCGAGCACACTCGTACTTCCTTTAGCTCCCTTTCTCCTCCGTTTGCAAAGTTTCACAAAACGTAGCCACTTGCTTCGCCGCGGTTCGTCGTTTGGCAGCACATGAAAGGAGATCTCTTCACCGGCGGGATGTCGCACTCCCTCGACGATTCGCCCGTACTACATGGGCATTTCAAAACGCAGCAACGAAATTTCATTGTAAAGTACTCGAACAAACTGAAGTTTTCAGTGGTTGTAAACTAGAAACGAGCTCGTAACGACAGCAGCAAGCCAACACCATTCGAAACGTATGCGACGACTGGCACTATCTCGTCGCTTCTTGCTGTTCCTTATCCCTCCCCTCGTTTCTATTTTTATCCTTGTTGGTTGGCGATATGACGGCCAACCTCCTGTGAAGGGATTGCGATACGAAGCAAGGTCGCGGCTGTGCGTGCTGGAACGGTTCGTTGGCCCCGAAGAGCCTCGAACCCGAAATTCGTCTGCGCGATGGCGAGATGTCGAGCTCGGCCAGGCGGTAGTTTCGTACGCATTGGCGCACACGCTTGCGTGTTCGTTCGGAACTTCAACCGTTTACTCCACCGTTCTTTGTAATAAATAGAATGTGCAGTATGTTTCACGGGCATTTAGCTCGCTATGCAAACTGTAAGCCCTGCCTAACATGCGTTTGCTTTTGCCGGTCTCCGCCAATCGCAGAGCATTCTCGAGTAACATCATAGGTTCTGTTCTTGCGAAATGAGCTGGTGGGTCGCATGGTCATTTCCTTTTTCCTAATTATGTAGCTTATTTGAGCGAAGTTTGCGTTATAAGTGGTGTCGTTATGGTTCTAACAAGCAACCTTTCGAATGAACCAACTTGTGTTTTCTCTCATGGCTCCTTTAAAAACCGCGTGTACTGAGCAGCCCACGGGTGGTGTTTAAAGCGAATACAAAAACAAGCTGCCATAATTTTCTTCGTGAATGCAGTTTTCTTATGAAGCGGAGCAACACAACAGTTGTTTAAATTAAGCTGGCTGACGTGCAATACTTGCAAGGATACAAAATTTTGTCAACCCTTGAGAAGCGAGTCCCACTCAAGCCTGTGTGTTGATCCCATTTACACTGACGTTATTATTTAAGTTATGTAAAATATCAAAACTGACCGTCGCTCAACATAGAGCTGTACTGGTGGCATTGGGCTCGCTGATTTACTGAGTTTTTTGTGAGACCAGGTGATACTGCACTCCAGCAAGGTGCAACAAATTTTAACAGAGAACCCACGTGGAGGTTTATAGAATCATTTTGCCAAAGAGGTGCCTGGGACCATTTTTCCGGGACCATTTGTTCCGGGCCATAAATTCTGGCACCATAAATTCCGGGACCATTTGTTCCGGGACCATTTGCTGCCGGACCATTTGTTCTTACACCTACGAAAAAAGCGATACATTCTGCATGAGCTCACACAGCCTGTCTAGTGCATGACAAAAAGCCACCCGAAAAGCCGCTGAGGACACAATCACCAGGATTGTTGGAGCCTGTCGCCCCCATCGAGGAACAAGATGGCTGGCTACACTCTTCCGCGCGTCGCGGTCACACTGAAGGCGCCCCTCTCCAGGAATCGCTCTTTCTTTGCTTTCGGTCGCCCCTTCCGCGATCAACTCTTCAATTCGCGCATATCACGGACACCCCAGACATTCCTCCCTTTCTTCCATTGTAAGAGGGGAAAAATTTGAATCAGCTGGTTTGGCGAGAGCCGCGGCAGTCGTATTGAAGTTTTCAATGTTCAGTCTACACTTTAGAAAAGCGCAAGTACACCCCCTCTCTCTACCAAGGGGCTGGTACCCGGCGGTACTCAGCCCTCCCTCACACCCCTACACCTTTAGGGGTCTAGGACATTTCGGTGCAGGACAATTTTGTGCAGGACGTTTCGGCGCACGGACATTTCGGCCGCGGACATTTCGGTGTACAGACATTTTGGTGTACGGACATTTAGGTTAACGGATGTTTCGGTGTACGGACATTTCAGTGTATGGACATTCCAGTGCACGGACGTTTCGGTAGACGGACGTTTCGGTGCACGGACGTTTTGGTGCGCAAACTTTCTGGCAAACGAATTATCTGGTGCTTAGTTGTTTTAAACAGCAACTCTATATCTACGCCTAACGCGGGTTATGGAGAACAAAAATCTACTGCAGTGCTTGAGCATTTACACTGATGCCATGTTCGATTTTTGCCAGTTATTTGTAAAATAGAGCATTTCTTTATTCCTGTTTAACACCTCGTTTAGAAAAAACCTGTTATGCAACCGACTAACTAAATCCTTTTTCAGACATTTTTGTTTACGACAAGACTTTATAACATAAATTCGCACTTTTTGCCGCATGCACATAAGCTAAGGAAATCATCCCGTGTTTACGATGAATTTGCCAAGTAATGTTCTCTAAATAAAAGGCACACTTCCACTATCGCTATAAGCCGGCTTTAAAAAAATTCCGTTGCTCCCGAACATGCAGAAAATCTTACGAAGTTGCGGCAGCGCTGTTACGCTAAACCAAACATGCAAATACTGTTGTCGGCAGCTTTTTCTTACGGAGAAGTCTAGAACGTCGTCCTGGAAGAAGAATGGGCCTTTTTGAAGACAGCTTGAGCTTCTATCTCTCTTAAATTCTGCTAAAGGGTGTATGAATTTTGCGTACAAATACCAGTCGCTCCCGTGTTGAGGCAAAAGCGCAGTATCACTTGCCTTTAACCCGAAGCACAGAAAACGCGAAGGAAAGGGTCTGCAGTTTTCCAAGCTATGCCAGTTTTTTTTTTTTGCTTTTTTGTGCGCCGCGGGATGAGGGGCCTTAGAATATCTGTAAAAGTGCGTGTACACATGCTTGTGGTGTCGCAAATTAGTATGATCGTCATTCAGCGGAACGAATGGGTAATTGTGTTGGCAAATTTATTATAAGTTGGACCCACACAACATCCAATGAAGGTAAACATTTGGCTGCGATCTGTCTGGTTGGGAGGTTACAAATGAAAAGCTATAATTACGCTGCAAACAATGGTACAATAAACGGAGACACCGACGTTTCCCAACCTCAGGTATGACTGGGGTCAGGCTGCTGCACCCTTTGATAGCCTTTCAATGCGTTAGGTATCTCACAAAGCCCCTCTCTGCGGAGGACAGCCCGTGCGTGTACACAAAGAAGACAGTTCCAAGGTAGCGATTAAGGTATTGTGAAGTTCGCTGAATGTTTCACCACTCAAGTAGACGCCTCTTCCCCCAGTTTTGTTTCGTTCTCGACGATGGCCGTCCCGACGAAGTCGATTCTGTGGCCGGATGCCTGGCAGTGCTATAGCTATACATGCACCATGAGCCAACCCAATCTCTTTTGTGCGTAATAAAAAGCCACCTAAGAAGCCCCCGAAGACACAATGACCAGTCTCGTTGGCCGCAGTGTCGCCCCCTTCGAGGAACAAGTTTGCTCTCTGCACCCCTTCCGCACGTCGCTGTCACAACCCAGCAATGCAGCAACGCTCACGAAACGGTGCTCCTTGCCTGTACTTTGCCACGCTGAACGGAGAGGAAGTCTTCTCGACCCTGGAATTACGTCAAGCTTACAACAATTACCGCGTTGGATGAAGAAGCCAAGAAGATGACAGTCCTCAACAGGCAAGAAGGCCTGTTTTGTTTTAATAACCGGCTGCCTTTGGCGTAAGTTCTGCTCCGGCCATATTCCAAAGGCGGATGGATGGGATTCTGGGAAATATGCCGGAGTGCAAGTATACCTGGATGACATTATCATCGCGGAGAAAAGGAATAACTTGTCCAGGCTAAAACAGGTCATACAGCGGCTGCGGCAGTACGCTCTCCGACTTCACAAAGGGAAGTGCAAGTTCCCGGCAAGATGATGTCTATTTCCTAGGTCATCGCATCGTTGCTAAAGGCCTGCGACCAAAGAATGACAACATGAAAGCTGTCATCGAAGCCCCAGCACCCACTTCGGTGAGCGGCTGAAAGCCTTCCTTGGCCTCGTATATGACTACGGCAAATTGGGTGGACCACGAAACAACCCGAACGCGTTTTGCCTGTCGCAAAATCCCACTCTCAAAATAAACTAGTTATTTCCCCTCGTGTTCAAAATCCCTCCTCTCATATGCACATGTTAGCAGTTGCCCCCTCTCGTGTCCCCTCGACTTTCTCCCTCTCCTCAGCGAAAACGAAGGTTGGGTCGGCTTTTGTTGCCCCAAGACGAACAAAGGGGCAGTGGCTGACGCGGGGTGCAGAATGTTACAATGCGGGCGCGGGGATGTACAATGAGCGCCCCCCTGCTATACTGGTAGGGGGGATCGCTTTCACCGATAAGGAGTCCCTGCCTTTCCCTCAGAGACACCGGACACGCAGGCGTCAAAGAGTGCTGTGCAGATGAAGAGAAGAAGGGCCGAAATAATTACCAACAATAGTGTCAAAAGAAAGGAAGAATACAACAAACATATTATACCATGCCATTACAACATTAAGGATGAAATGCCGTAATATTTATTTATTTATTTACCTCCCCTTCTCACTCACCCCCACTTAGGTTATTAATGTCTTATTTATTCATTCATTTATTTATTTATTTTTATTTATTATTTATTTATTTATTTAAAGTTCTCGACAACACCGCAAGGGCATCCTCGAGGGATGCACTGTGTACATGAATATAAGGCATACAAAAGACAACATATAGGAAGGGAAATAGTAATTCAAAAAGGGTAAAAATAAATGCATAGATATATATCAAACAGGCTAGTGATCAAAGAAGGCAAAACATTTTCTGAACAATAAGAGCTCGGAGGTCGTAGGGAGAGTATGCAGTAATGTGCTTTCTTTTTCACTTTGGCGCAGAAACACAAGAACAGAGGGAGAAGTGCATGTGCGACCTCCCTACAACATGTGCATTCAAAAAGTCAAGTTTTCAAGGAGAGTTTAAGAAGAGCCATGTCATTGCAAAACTTTCGATGCAAAATAAAAACAGACTGTTATACATAGCTTGCACATGACGTCACGCCCGCCCGGTCGTTGGCCCGGCGGCCATGTTTGTGAATCGGTTGTCGTTCGGTGCGTGTGTCTTGCAAGTGTTGCGTCCGAATTCGTGGTGGCATTCTAACGCTACTCACTGACTTCTGCATGCGATGGCACGACATGAACCTATGAACGCTGGGATATTACTCGGGGCTCATCGGGAGTGTGCGTCTCCGTTACGAGGAAAAAGTTAAGCTGTGTGATGGCAATGACCCGTACGAGCTGCGGCCCGGAGTGGACACATGTGCCGATCTAAGTGGCTTCCCCGAGGTCACACACGGTGACATAGTGACGTATCTTGTGTTTTCTGCGAGCTTCGTTACGCTCGAACAGATGAAAGCGTACAAAGCGTTGGAATCGCACAACTATTTCACCAGCGGCTGGGTAAAGCACCTTTCGGCGAAGCAACTGCAGGACGACAAAGTCATCGTGCTTGGCGAGGTGAGCACTATGAATCCATTTCGTGATTGTAAGCTTTGTTAATCTCTCTACGAATTTCGCGAAAAAAAAAACGTCCGTACGGCCGTCTTGAAGCTAACAGCCTTGTGTGCGGCGCAGCTCAAACGCACCTTCGGTTGGCTGTACGCGAGCGAGTGCGTCAGCTGCCCGCTCAGCGCGAAGGAAAAAAAAGGAACGTAACCGACGGGCTTTATGGGTCCTCGTTTTTAATTCGCACACTATGGGTGCATTACTTGTGAGCTGTTTAAAAACAAGTTCTGTACACCCCAACCTTGCAAAAAAGGCCTGCGTATGCTTTTCGGTGTCCACGATGATATGCCCATGCTAAGTGTAACAACATGTCAGTAACACCGGTATTTTTGTTGCCTTCGCAGGTGAACCACTCGCAGAGACTGGGGCAACGACCTCTGCAAGTGTGGATTCTGTGCCACAAGAATGGTACTGTTGTGGCTGCACATTGCACTTGTATGGCCGGAGCCGGAGAAAGCCTGCTCCCATGTTGGAGCCTGCTTGTTCGCAGTTCGAGACAGGCGTCAAGATCATGAAGTCAACGAGTTGCACGCAGAAGGACAATTTGTGGCTGCCCGCTTATGTTGAGAAGGTTCAGTTTAAGCGACTTAGGGACATTGACTTCACGTCATCCAGAAGCAAAAAGCACAAGCTTGACAGCATCGCCACTTCAACAGAAGCAGGACCAGTGAAGGAGCGAGCTCCTGTCCCACCCCCTTCTGCAGACGAGCTTTCTCAGCTTACAGCTCAATTCAGGCAGCTGGTGTGGTGCCTTCAATTTTTTCACTGTTACCTGGCTATGACGGACACTTCGAAAATCCTGTACCAACGCATGATGCTCATTTGAGGAAACTCTACGCGGAGGAAATGTTGGCATATGACTTGGATGTTGTAGTTGAGAAGGCCAATGATGTCATGCCGTCACTAACTGTTAGTGAAGGTAGCGCAAAGGCTATGAAGCCATGACAAGACAGCAGAGCAGCTCGCCGAGCTGGTTTACGTACCGTGCTGGTAGGGTCACTGCTTCTGTAATGAAAAGGTGTGCCACACAAGCATTGATAACCCTAGTGTATCACTGCTGAAGTTAGTGTGCTATCCTGAGAAACAAGCATTGAAAACTCCTCCCATCACATGGGGATTGGAAAATGAGCGCCATGCCTTTAGAGCATATGAAGCCAGCGAAGCTGGAAAGCACGACGCATTCAAGTGCACAAAGTCGGGACTGCACATCAGTACGCAGCACCCTTTTGTTGGAGCAGCACCAGATGGTCTTGTTTGTTGCACTTGCTGCGGAAAGGGTGTGCTCGAACTGAAGTGCCCATTCTCGATGAGGGAAGTGAAGGATATAACCGAGATGGTTGGCGCGGGTTCCTGTCTAGAAACTGTCAATGGCGCAGTACACTTACGCCGGCAACATGATTATTTCTACCAGGTGCAGACGCAAATGGCTGTATGCAATGTGCAATGGTGTGACTTCGTTGTGTGGACACCTAATGTGTTGCATGTCGAGAGAGTATGGAAGGACGAGCACTTTTGTGAGGACATTCTGGCTGCTGCGAGAGATTTTTTCATCCATGCAATCCTTCCGAGCTGTTCAGCAGATATTTCACTAGGCAAAGTGCTGGGCCAGTGGTAAACTCTTCCAAGGATTGTTTTTGCTTTTGTCAAGGACCAGAAACTGGAAAGATGGTGCGTGCGACAACCAATACTGCCGCTACAAATGGTTTCACTTTTCTTGCGTTTCACTGAAGCGGGCACCAAAAACTGCACAGTGGTATTGTCCCGAGTGCAAAGGACATAAAGACCAAACAGCCCGTGACGACACCTCTGCGTAAAGTTGTACACGTGAAGAGCGTCTTGAAGCTGCAACAGCATTGGCCCGTGTTTGAAACTTGGTCCAGTGTCACGTCGAGAAATGACGATCAACGGCAACAGCAGATTGTGTCGAGAAATGACGATCAACGGCAACAGCAGATTGTGAAATTGCTTTATTAGACATGATGGAAAAGAATTCACAATGACTCTTCTACTCTGACTGATGCCTGCTCTTCAGACACCTTTGAGTGCAGCAACGGTTGGAGGACACAAGTGCGACAGTACACTACAAACAGTTTTGTCAACTGGTGTGACCACATCATCTTCCCTGAATGCAACATAATCAACCAGAATGAGAGAATTCAGAAGAATGAGCTTATGTCTAATGAGTTGCATTACTTTTTCTACATGAATTCTTACACTTGCAAGCTTTTCTTGTGCCTTGCACCTCATCTGCTGAAAGTTGTTTTTTCCCTTTTCTGAAATGTTGAAGCGAAGCAAGAGGTCAGCATTTTCAGGTTTAACTTGAGCTTCATCATAAATAAATTCTTGGGATCTAGTGAGCTTATTATTTGCGTTGTGTGAAACAGTGCTTGCTAGTGCCTTGAACACAGCAAATAAAACAGCAAAGTTTGTCAACCCAGTGTACAGCCGTACGTTTTCCTCTGAACTTTTAATGCGACTTCAGACACCTCAAGCTGCTCTTTTACTTTTTGTAATGCATACAGTCATTCGTTTTCCACTACACAGCAGTGCTCCAATGTCTCTACAACTTGCATGCTCATGTCGGTCTGAACAGCAGTTTCTGTACATTGTCTGCCATAACTGCGTCCACATGCTACGACAAACTGAAAGCAAGTATCGCACATTGTGTGCAACCACGGTAACAGGCCAGTGGTACCTGCAGCTGCAGATGGAACTTTGTGTCAGTCCTCATTTTCCTCACTACGGTTCTTTAGTGCTGCAACTATTGGGGGACACAAGTTGCCAAGTGCACAACACACTGTCACAATCTTGTCAAGCGCAGTCAGTTCATCCCCCTCGCGACAAGCAACATAGTTAATAGGCACAGTAGACTTCAAGAACACGAACTTATTTCTGATCAGGCCAATAACGCGCTCCACATGGATCCTAACATTCGCAAGCTTCCTTGTTCTTTCCACGTCTTCAGGGGACAGCTGCTTTTTCCCTTTTGTGTACGCTGGGAGATGGAGGCGTGCACAATAAAAGCCAACACTGTCCTCTATGTTGAACCCCCTATCTGCGAGGACAACATCACCAGGAACCAAGTTGTCCAATAAGCCACAATGCTCTGTGATGTGCTTATCGCTGACACGGCCCCCCCCAGCCTTCTGAAATGTATGTTACTACACCCTGTGGTGCAATTGCAATAAGAAACTTTGCAGTGTTGCTCCCTTTATACGTTGACCATGTTTCACTTCTAGAAAGCAGAGACGACGGCCTTTCAATCTTTATTTCGAAGCAGTCGATAATTACGGCGACTTTAGTCCCAAACGAATCAAAGAAAGCTTGTGGCATGGTACGCTGCAGTTCCTCACGCCCTGGCCAGGTTATCTGGGATTTAAGCCGACAATATGCAACGTGCAGCCACTTGTCAAAAATCCTTGATACCGTTGCTTCAGAAATATTGAAGCGGAACGCAAGGTCGGCATTGAAAAGGTTCACTTTGATTTTCATCATAAACAGGATGAATTCCTGGAATTTCGACAGCCTGTTGTTGATGCTGTGGGGTACAGCACTCTCCAGAATTTAAAGACGGCTAAGAGAACAGCAAAGTTGGCCATCCCTGTGTAAAACGTGACCTTTCTTTCACAACTCCTGAGTGAATTTTCTGAGAATTCGAGCTCTTCCTTCTCGATACGGGCGGCATAGAGGCGCTCATTCAGTGAGGTGCACTGTTGCTCCAGCAGTTGAATGTCCTCCATGGTCATCTCTGTCTGCACTGCAACACCTGTACGAAAAAAAAAAAGCCAGATATTTAAAAGTGGCGCCATCATTTCGGCTATCCACAGATACGTTGAACTTGCACAACACGTTTGCAAGGCATTCATTCGTCATTATGTCGGGAACGGTCCCGAACTTCACTTGCCGAAGCAGTTTTAACTTGCCTGTATCACTCTCGTCGGCGTAGGTTTCTCCAGTCTCGTGCGGCGAGATGAGCTGATCGGAACACGGCTGGATCCCTGTCGCTACGGCGTCGGCCTCGGCACGCCCGTGTCTGGGCTTTCGGCTTCCCGCTTTTCGGCGTCCGCTTGGCGCTTTTCGGCGCGTCGTTTTTCGAGACGTCGGTGTCGTGAGGGGTCCGTGTTCTTGGCGCTGTAGCCGAGCAGAAGCGACGGGGCCCAGTCAGGGTTCGTCTCGTCGAACAGTTTAGCTGGCTTTCCTAAAGAACGCAAAATGAGCAACGTTACAAAGTTAACCTTTCATTATATCGCCGGTATCACGCTGTTAAAGTCGAAAACAATTGTTTACCTGTAATGAAGTGTGCGCCGCAGACTCGCAGGTTGCGGTTCTCGGTGTCGAAGTTGGTGCGGTTAATGCGCGCTAGCCATAAGCCACGCCGCTTCGTGCTCAACGCTTTCGTGCGCTCGCACTGATTCTCCACGACCTTCGGTACTGAATAGAAGTGGCCGTTTGTTGGTTTTTTTCTCCCGCGGGTGTCACTGCGGTTGGAACAACCAAATATAGCGCACATGACCATGATGCCAACACCGCTTGCGAGGCTAGCAACGAGTGCGTGAGAGCGAGCGGTTCACGGTAATGGCGGACGCATATCCCAGAGTTCCTTTCTCTGACGTCAGTGCAAGCTATGTATAGGAATGTTGGCATCGTCAGCTGGCGCCTGGCTCAGTGCTCTGCCAACATGAGAGCAGCCGTGCGGCCGCAGTGGTTCTGCTTGGAACTCGCAGGTGAACAGGGCTTACAAGGCAAGGGCAGTCAAGCTTGGAATGAATGCAGTCAAAAAGAAAACCAGGTCACGCCTGGAACGCCTAATACGTAGCTCATCAAGCTTCAGGAGCTTGAGAAGCCCCTCGTGCAGATAATAACTCACTGGTGAGTAAGGTAAAAATACGGTTCTCGTGAAGCGCTTCTGAATCCTTTCTAGACGAAGAGACGACGAAGGGCTTAGACAATTCCAAATGGCACTGGCAAAGTCGAGCTTCGGTAAAATTACGGTGCGGTAGAGGGAGATAAAGCATGGTCGGTCGGTGAATTCACTGGTGGCCCGGGAAATTGCGCCAAGCGTTCAGACACAGGAGTTAGTCAGTTCACGTGTGGGGTTGCGTCCAATATTACACCCAAGTCACACACTAAAGTAGCGCGTCTTGCGGGTACACCAAGCAGGGAGTGTGGGAAAATGAGCGGGGCAGTCTTGAGAGTATAGGTTGTCAAAATAGTTTTGGAGAGGTTGAGCTTCAAATAGTTGATGTCACACCATGCCGAAACTGCGTTGATGTCATTTTGCAGCAGAACGTGATCGTACAGTGAAGAAAACCGCGCAATAGAGTTTCATATCAGCGGCATACTGAGAGAGCGTACAGTGCCTAATAACAGGGTGGATGTCATTAACAAAAATGTTAAAGAGAAGAGGGCCCAGTGTCGAACCTTGAGGCACCGCTGATATCATCGCAAAGGCCGGGAGGTGACGGTTTCATAACAGACACAATTGGACCTGCCTTTTAAATAACTGCCGAACCAATGACAGAACTCACTGGATAGACCGTATGTGGATAATTTGTGAACCCCGCCGCGGTGGCTCAGTGGCTAAGGCGTTGCGCTGCTGAGCACGAGGTCGCGGGTTCGATTCCCGGCCGCGGCGGCCGCTTTTCTTATGGAGGCGAAAAGCAAAAACGCCCGTGTGTAGAGATTTGGGCGAATGTTAAAGATCCCCAAGTGGTCAAAATTAATCCGGAGCCCGGTGCGGTGCGCCTCATCGCCTGCGTTGCGTCGGCGCGTTAAACCCTACAATGAATGAATCAATCAATCAATAGGACAATTTGCGAAGCAGTAATATGGGGCAGTCACAGTAATGACTTGAACGGGAAACGACTCGCTCTAAAAGTGTCACCGGCGGCATGAGCATTATTGACTGATTGAAGTTTTTATTCGAGCCAGGAGGGCGTGTGCTGTACGGTGGGGGAGAGCGCAAGCGCGCATTGAAGCATCGCCCCGTTCGCCCGATATACTTTCTTTGCACTTCAAAGAAACGCAATACACGACCGCGAACATCGAAACTCCCTCAAGGACACGCCCACGTCACATTTATCATCGCATTGTAAGAGTTTCGGATGCTATCTCTTGTTTACTGCTACTACTGCTTTAATGACTGATAAAGATAGGAGAACAAGAGAGATACCTGAAGCCTTTTATTTAAAAAATAATTCAGATGATTGTATTTGTTGCCCGTCCATATCGCTACTGGATTGCGAAGTAGCCTATCTGACAGTTGTTGTATGAGTGGCTGTTCTGTGCACAATGTGAGACATACGTCAAGATTGTTATGATCACGGACGCTCTTGTATACTTTTTCACGGCGTAATAATATTTCAGTTGTTAGACAGCGCTCGTGTTGTTGTCCTCTTCCTTTTGTCCTTGTTTTTTGCGCGCTGTTTCGCCACTATGAATCTGTACCAAATGGCCCAGTTCGCGACACTTTGAACTTTTCTATAAAACGACTACCTAGGGGTTTTAAGTTAGGCTGTGGCTAGCGTTCCGTCCAGACGGAACGATATACAAGTGTTAAAGTTCCGTCCAGACGGAACGGAGTGCTGCGGGTTATCCTTCCGTCCAGACGGAATACAACTGACAGCTTAGCGTTCCGGCCAGACGGACCCGGCGTGAACATTATAAAAGTTCCGTCCAGATGGAATCAAAACCGGCTAATTAGGCGCCATGTTCAGTATTCATATTTGTGTAGAGGTTGCGCCTCGGGTAACTGCACTGTTGTACCGGGTTTGATTCCCCCCGGACATCTTTTTTTTTTGCGCGTGGTTGCGCCAGCGTTTTGTAACAGAAACTACGCACCCACTTCACAATTGACGCAGTGAGAGCAGTAGGCCTTGATTTTGCAATCAACCGACCGCTCCGCTACCGCTTACTAGAGCCAAGGCGACATATCCATCGCCTGAGCTCCGATCATCTTTAGTTCATAATGGTGATCACTAATTAAAGGTTATTCTGGCTAGTCATGAGCGGAAGCGGTTTCCTTCGGCTGGGTAAATATCAAGAAAGACTGCTCTCGCTGCTGGTTGTGAAGCGGGCGTAGGTGGTCGAGGTATCGGCTTGGAGTTCCGTTTGACGGAGTTAGAGTTAGTTTGTTGAAGTTAGTACTCGGTGGAAGTAACCGGTAGTTAAGTTTAACCGTGGTTACTAAACTTTAACCACGGTTGTCGCAAACTGCGGTTTTGGCTGTGGCGAAATTTTAAGTGTGGTGACCGCGGTATCTGGATTGTGAGCGTAACAAAAATAAATTAACACACTTTTAACTTCACGATAAAAAACAAAAGAGAAGCAGTGTAGACAGAAACGGAAATATCGTTAAAACAGTCGCTTCGAGCCAAACGCAACCCACTCGCGCGGGCGAGATTTAGGTGAGGGGCTTCCACAACAGCTCGCAACCGGCTTGGTTTCTCGCGGTTGCTCGGTGTTGGGAACTTTAGGCTTAGCGCGCGGTGGATATTGACCGCTGCTATCTATACAACTGCGAATTGCAATCCATAGCACAATTTTTCACCACACTAAATTCCTTTCTCGCATGTGGAAGTTCTTTTCCGTGATCAGATTGATTTCGAAGAGCGGCGATAAGCTGTTGCTGCCGTGGTCTGGGCCAGTTCGAGCTGCTTCGTGTGCCGTGCGGGCAGGCGCGCCCGAATGTTAGCAGGCACGGCCGAGCGTGAGCGCCGATCGTTTCCGAGTGCTGAAAACGCACCATGATTGCCTGCTATTGGCGAACGACGCGCGGAATTTACAAATTTAGCACGGCTTTGTCGTAGTTGATCGGGTGGATCGGGAAACGAGCCGCTGCTGACGGCAGTCGCGCTGACTGCGAGAGCGACGCGAAGAACGCCAGCGCCCCTTGGGGGCAGCTTTGGGGCGCCCGATATATTTGAGAACCTTTGTCTCCTCCGAACGCTAGGTGATTTTTTTTTCCGCCTCCGCTGATGCGCCGCCACTTGCGTCCAAACTGACTTGTGTGATTTTGAGCACTGCGGCTGCGGGAACTGCGGTTAGCGTGACCGAACTGAGGTGGCCAAGCTCAGTGTGCATTAACTACGGTTAGCGGGGTAACCGCAGTTTCGTCTCTCGTGCAACGCAGCAAACTGCGGTTTTTGTCTAACCGCGGTTCGCTTACCCGTGGTAATCTGTGCCCGTGTAAACCACTTCCGCTCATTGACTAGCCAGAATAACTGTTAATTAGTGATCCCCATTGCGAACTAGAGATGATCGGAACTCTGGCGATGGATACGTCGGCCTTGGCTCTAGTGAGCGGTAGCGGAGCGGCTGGTTGAGTGCAAAATCAAGGCCGACTGCTCTCACCGCGTCTATTGTAAAGCGGGCACGAAGTTAGCTGTTTACAAAGCGCTGGCACAACCACGCAAAAAAAAAAAAGTGTTCCGGGGGAACCGAACCCAGTACAACAGTGCCATTATGCGAGGCGCAACCTCTACACCAAATTTGAAGACTGAACATGGCGTTCTAATCAGCCGGTTTTTGCTTTAGTCTGGACGGAACTGTACAAATTTCACGCCGGCGTCGTCTGGACGGAACTCTTAAGCTCTCAGTTGTATTCCGTCTGGACGGAAGGATAATCCGCAGCGCTCCGTTCCGTCTGGACGGGACTTTAGCACTTGTATATTGTTCCGTCTGGACGGAACGCTAGCCACAGCCTTTAAGTTAATCCGTACCTCGACCAGGAACTGTTTCCGAGCGTAACGTCCTTACATTTTAAAATAGATCGTGGACACATTCAACAAAGTCCGAAGTTATTTAATACTACGAAGAGAGTAAAGGTATTTAAGCTCGAATAACCTGACTTTTTCAGGTGACTTTCGAATGGCAGTTCTCGTTAAACAGCCTCAAATCATTATAGGAAGGCTGACGAAGAGGGGTCTAGGACATTTCGGTACAGGACATTTCGGTAAAGGACGTTTAGGTGCGGACATTTCGGTGAGCGGGCGTTTCGGTGCACGGACAGTTCGGTGTACGGACATTTCGGTGCGCAAACTTTTAGGCGACCGATATATCCGGTGCTTCCCTGTTTCAGACAGCCGTTATATTTTTATTTCCGCTTAACGTGGGTGTAGACAACAATCTGGAGCAGTACTTTTATTTTTTGAGTGATGCCATGTTTGATCTTTGCCAGGTATTTTTAAAAATTCAATATTTATATATTTTTGTTTAATATCTCGTCCTGGGGACACCTGTTATGCAGCCAACTGATTGAATTCTTTAGCACACGTTTTTTTTGTTTTCATTTACGGCAGGTTGTTAATTTATATTCGCCCTTTTTGGTGGCATACAAATCAGATAAGACAATGGACTGGTGTTTACGATGGTCTAACGCCTTCTTTATGTATTTTTTAAAAAATTACATACAATAAAAATTACATAAATTACATGCACACTCTCAATATCCAAAACATAACAAGCATACGGTAGCCCCCCAAAATGCAGCAAATCTTATGAAGAGCATTACGGGGACTCTGGTATTACGTAGGCTGGCTGTCATGCTAAAAAGAATTAGCGAACACTGTTCCCTCCAGCTTCTTTTTTTTTTTTTTTACGGACACGTCTAGATTATTGTCGTGGAGGAAGAACGGGCCTTTCTGAAAACATATTTGGAAACATATTTCCAAGTTAACGGGGGAAAGAACAGGGTAAAAATTAACGAAGTACACAATAAGCGTTTCGAATTTTTTTACTGAAGTGAGCATGCAGACGGACTATATACAGAAAGAGTTTACAAATTGTTCCAAATGAGATTTTCCACAACTTCTGGCATGCGCGTCTTGGGGAAATTTTTGTCACGATGGGTGGGCGTTCGTTCTACTTCCGGAACTGCTGTGTTGCTGCTTCCGTGTTCTCCTCAGTTAATCCATAGAAATGCAGTTGCTTATGACTCTCAGGATAGTTTTTTTCTAGGCATGTTGGAGAGTAACTGGCCTGCCATGCGGCCACATGTGCCTCAGGACCTAGCAATGAGCCCGAATTTAGTACGGGTCATCAACGTGTAGGTTTCATGCTCGACTGTAGTGTTTAACGCGCCGACGCAACGCATATGCTGAGGCGCGCCGTAGTAAAGGGCTCCGGATTAATTTTGACCACCTGCGGACCTTTAACGTGCGCCGAAATCTCGTACACACGGGCGATTCTGCTTTTCGCCTCCTTGCTGTTATAGAAAACCTAACTCACTATGCTCTAGCCGCTTTAACTTTCCTGCCTTCCTTTTACATCCTTCTTTACTTCCTTCCTAAGTATTCCTTCTCTTTACGGGGCCTAACACTGACGACCCGGCCGGACTGAAGCATTTAAATTTCGCCACAAAGGACAGACACTTCTTTATTCTCTGCTGCAGTTCTTTTTTCTTTACTTGCAGGCAGGGAGGTACGACCGTCTTTGCCCCCCAGGCGGACAGAGCTCGCAGAATGCCAGGCGGGGCTCCCCTGCTCGCTCCCCTCTCCAGCTCAGGAAGAGGGCTTTCGCGGCCGGGGAGGCGCAACACAAGGGAAGGGATTATGGACAGTGGGATTTTGAGACACGGGGGGAGCGGGGCGGGAAAACTGCGACGGGGGAAATGCGACATGGGAAAACGTGCTACACCCGGCAAATTTCTGCCAGATCTGGCCACCGTGCTGGATCCGCTAAATGCCCTCTTAGCTAAAGGGCCGGTGGCAGTGTAGCGGGAACAAGAGAGAGCATTCCAAACAGATAAGGAGGCAAT
The DNA here is from genome assembly GCA_013339765.2 of Haemaphysalis longicornis. Lineage (NCBI taxonomy): Eukaryota > Metazoa > Arthropoda > Arachnida > Ixodida > Ixodidae > Haemaphysalis > Haemaphysalis longicornis. Next base: position 1,571 of record JABSTR010003814.1, on the reverse strand, counting down.
CGCGGCTTCCATGTTCCTGGCTCACTCGGATCCTGATAAGCCACTACGACCTGACCAGCTCTCGTCAACCTTAAGCAGTGCACAGCCGTCTTTCAACCCGCGCGAATACCTCGAGTCTTTTCGCGCGCAGCGCAAGGTACATCCCTCCCCACATCGCACACTCACAATGCGGCAGTCCGTCCTCCTCCGACAGATACAGACTAAAACATTACCCACTGAACATCGCACACATCGCTTTCGAAATTTACCCGGCACCCCTACTTGCTTGTTCTGCGGAGGTTACCCAAACATATTCTACACAATATGGGCCTGTGATCGACATCCAAAGTTGACCCGCATCCGAATTCAACTCTGGCATCCTGGAAGGCAAGTCTGGCTGACCCCAGCGCTGGGACACAGCTCCTGCTGACGTCCAGAGCGGAGGAAGACATGGCCACAGCTTCCCAAGACGTCGCCCTGGACTAAGGGTGCTTAGGAAAATAAAGTATGCTTCCTTCTTTCTTCCTTTCGAGTGTGACGCGTCACCGGTAGGCATTGGGGCTCTTTTGTCGCACCGTTTTAAGGGTGTTGACTACCCTATGGGATTTCAGTCCCAGATGCTTACAAAGGCCGGGCGTAATTGCTCGCAGTTGGAAAAAGAAGCACTGGCTCTTGTTTTCGGCGTCACACGGTTTAAGGACTACTTGTTGGACACCGATTTCTGTTAGTAACAGACCACTAACCGCTCACTGGCTGATTCAATCCAAGTAAACCGATTCCACCGATGGCTGCCGCGAGAATCCAGCGTTGGCCTTATTTCTGGGAAATTATGACTACACATTGCAGTATCACACGGGCAGTGAACATTCCATTGCCGACGCCATCAGTCGTCTGTCACTTACGGTTACGGAGCCGAGGGTCGACTGCTCCGACGCATGTTTTTTGTATACCCAAGGTCGAGAGGAAACGGCGTATGCGCTCGCGAGGTGGCACGTCTGACTAATCAAGACGCCGTCCTCGGGCAGATGAAAAATTTTCTGCAGAAATTTTACCCACTAATGCGTAGATTCTTATGCCGCCTGCCTAAGAAACGTGAGCTTTTTCCAGCCAAATTTTTCTTTTAGATGCGACGCATCTCTTTAACTCGCCTCGTCCCGCGTGTTCGCGGCGTAGTCCGCATCCCTCCCCCATTCTCCTCGCCGCGTCAGCTGCGCGCTCCGCCGCTCTTACCGCAGCGCCATCTGTGCGTCAGCGCGGTCAGCGCGCAGCTTGTGCTCGGTGCGCTCGCTCCCGTCGCCGTGCCAGCTGTGCGTTAGCGCGCAGCTTGCGCTCGGTACACATGTGCATGCGCTGCTATGCGCTGCTATGCTGCTCTCTCTCATTCAGGTGCATATAAACGCGGTAACTGCGCTGCGTTGCCAGCGGGGGTTGCCGTCCGTTTGCGTTACGTTAGTGATGTCAGCGTGTGGATTGCTGTTGTTGTGTATCCTATTTACGCAGCATGTTCACCCCCCGATGCGTCGCATCTACCCCATGAGTTAAATGGTTGTGGTTGTTTCGTTTCCCCGAAGTACGGTGTCGATCAGGAACCC
>JABSTR010003813.1:0-79319 GCA_013339765.2 Haemaphysalis longicornis | reverse complement strand
CCTTAATGCCTAGTGCCTGTCCAGCAAACGGTGAAACCCGTTGCCTCATTAAGGAGGACTTCCTCTGGCTGGCTGGATCTTTCGGCATATCATTACTATGTGGTTCAAACTTTCCACGGACCACTGCCTCATCCTGGGGCGACACGAGCTGCAGCTCTAGTGTCGAAAGCAACGACCCGCAATTTATCGTTGCGCAAAAGTTCTTTTTTCTGACTTCCTGTTTGCCTGCTTTTTGGCACCCCATAATCATTTGTTTATCATTCGTTTGCCCAGAAAGCGTCCATGTTTCCTCACTTTCTTTGTAACCATCCCAGATTTTTTTTATTTTCCCGGTAATTTTGTATTTGGTCATGAGCTTTTTGCGTTCACTTCCTGCGATTTTCAAGGTGCAGGTACCTGTGCGCTCTGGCTGACCACATCTTGTCTGCTAATTTCGGGCATCTCTGCAATGCGTATTTTGTTTTGCGCTTCCCTGGATTCGAAAGAATCCAGCCCATATCCCCTGTACCACCGCATATTTGGTTGTCTTAATTACATGACTGCCTTCTAGCTGGTTACTTCCAGTCCCGGCAGGAAAATAATTTAAGCATAATATGACAATCGGAAACCTGAGCAACCGCACCATTATTTGGCCTGTCCGCTCGATGTTTCACGTTTCGTCCTCCTTTCATGCTTTCATTTTAACATGTTCTTTCATTAGCATTTGTAGCATATTCCTTCGTTTAGCCACATCCCTAGTGACTCGGCTTTCTTTTGAATCCTCATTGGCGTCCTATTATTTAATTCTTCGTTATATACTCCGATTACTGAGGATTAAAATTTAGGCCTAGGTACGTTCTTCACTACACGTGTCGTTCATTTTCTGCAGGTCTTCCGCATTATCTGCCATCAACAGTACACGTTGTCCGCGTACACCAGTCCAAAGATCTGTTGCTCCAGATCTCCATTCCTTCGATACGACAAGTCAACCTAATTTACTTTATGCCAAACTTCCAATCGTCTTTCCATTCTTCCACCCAAAGAATAGGACGGCGTCGACTAGTACCTGTAGGTTGGCGTCAACCGACGTTGGCCTCAACAGTGCGGACGCTGAAAAAACGTTTTCAAAATACGTCTAAAATAGCAGTAGGCATAAATTTAAAGTGACCAGATTTGCTGATTTAGGCGGGTCATGTCCCTGTTTTGCGGCTGTGGTCCCGACGTCCCGTAGCCTGCTTGTAAGGCGGTGTTTTGTCCCGCTTTCGGCCGAAAGTATGAATACGGGAAGCTCTGAAAAGCTGGAGGAATGGAAGAGGCAAAGCGCAGGCGACGGGACTAAGCAACAAACGCACAACACAGCGCCTGTGTTGTGTGTTTGTTTAGTCCCAACGTCTGAGGTGTTTTCTTGAAGTTAGTGTACCAACAAACCGTACAGCACGCCCTTTTGCGTTTGAGGAGCGTTGGGTTTTTACAAATTTTTTGTTCTTGCAAATGAGTTCTTGCAAATTATTGCAAGAACTAGCTAGTTCTAGCAATAATTTCGGCTCGGTTCAGAGCCTAGGCTCTGATCCGAGCATCGCCACTCTCAATTATTAAAATTATTAGCTATGACTCACAATTAAAACATACGCCGAATTAAAAAAATACACCTGGGTTATCGCGTTCATTCGCTAAACTGAAAATATCGTAAGTGTAAATACAGCGAGCAGGAAAAACGAAACCAGAAAACGAAACCAACGAAACAAAACCAACGAAACGAAACCACCCGTTGCAAAAGGAACAGCCTTTAAAATCCCTTTCCTGAGCGCTGCTGAACACCATATCTCACGTCTGTACTTCCACCTCCTGAAAATACTTCGCATTTCTTTCTGCCTAGACCGCCTCGACGCAGCTAATCCTCTTTGTCCTCCCTTGCAAGTGCGTCTGTGGCGATGTCGGACAAAGTTAGGAAGCGGAGGAAACAGTATTTAGACGCGGAAAACTATTTTCAAGTGCCGGCGTCGACTTTTTACAAGCGTGCGAAAGAAAATGCCGCTGCGCTTCAAAACAGCAGCTGCTAGCGTTTCCGAGATGGGGCACCAGCATCCGTCAACGGACACCACAGCGTCGAGCACCGTTCCAGAAGTTGGCGCCGATAGTGAACACGATGGGGTACCTCCTAACGACCCGGAAAACAATTACATCGTAGTCGGTGCCGATAGCGGACGCGATGAAGTTCCACCTGACTGTGAAGACGATTACGTTTCGGAGCACAGCTGTGAGTCGAGCGACGAGGATGAAACCATCGGCGACTTTGAAGGCGACTTTGCAGACGAGTATGATTTACTCGGCGCAGGCTTTGCGAAGTTCGATGGCCAAACTCTACCAAACTCACAGGTGACGAAAACGGGCGCAATCGCTGCTGTAATGGCATTTGCCATTTCGCACGGGCTGTCGTGGGCAGCGCTGGGCGACCTGACGAAACTGATCAACTTCCTCTTTGGAGCAAATGCTCTGCCCCCAAGCATGTACTTGTTCCGAAAACTGTGGTCTGACGAGACCCAAGATGTGGTTCAGTACCATTACGTATGCGAGCAGTGCAGTGCTGAAATGAATGTGGACCTGGACGAGGCTCATTGCTCAGTGTGCAACCACTCTGAGACAGTTAAGATGCTGAGGGACCGGGGCTCATTTTTTGTAATGCTGAACCTGGAGAAGCAAGTAAGATTCTTAATTGAGAAAACGAACGCAGAACGACATAAAAACTTGGAGAAGCTTCACCAGCCCGCAAGCAACATAACGGACATAACAAGCAGCGAATGTTATGCAAGACTGAAGGAAGAACGAAGCCTTACACGCGACGATCTGACACTCACCGTAAACACCGATGGGAGCCCAGTTTGGAAATCCTCGAAGACATCTGTCTGGCCTGTACAGTTCATTGTAAATGAACTGCCTCCTCATTTGCGGTTTAAGAACTGTGTTCTAGCAGGCCTTTGGTTCGGCAAAACACACCCGAACATGCAGCTGTTCCTGAGCAAGTTTGTTGCAGAAGTCAACTCTATAAGGCCGCTGAAATGGGAATACATGAGCCACACACATGTCACCAGGACAGTCGTGTTGAGCTGCTCTGTTGACGCCCCAGCTAGGGCGGCTGTGCTGAACATGGTGCCTTTCAACGGCTACTTTGGTTGCCCATGGTGCTTGATCCACGGCGAGCACATTGCAGGTTAGTAGGAGCATTCTTTAACCGTTAGTTCTCTTACGCATGAGCACATTAACGCATGATTGCTTAGAAATGAACCTGCGGGTGCTCCTATCCTTTGTGCTGGTGTAATGTTTGCACTTCTGTTTTTGGCTCTGTTATACATTGTTGCTGTTGCACCATTTTTAAAGAAAGAGTCAGGGTCATGTTGAACTGAGTTATTCATTACTTACCGAGATTAAGGTTGAGGATGCACAGAACATTTTATGATTTTTTAGGAGGTTTACACTCCTTTTCAAAACTAAAATTTTGCATTCAAAAGTGCTCTTGCACTTGCACCATCCTCCATGCCAATTAGCTGGTGTCTGAGGCATAAATTAAGCAAAGCTTTAGTGTGTTTAGCCCGTCAGACCTCTGTGTGAAGCGAAAAGTTGATACTGGGCATAAAATGATCACGGATCAGTATTTTGAAAGTTGAGATAGCATGAAAGTATGTGAAAAGTGACTGAGATGTCACTGGTCACTGTGGTATTTTCTTCATTATGATAGCATGCCCTTCAGCAGTACTTAACACAGTCCTAAAGATACAAGTTCTCTCCTATTTCCTGGAGGACAGCACAATTAAAGAGAGCGGTGGTGGCGCCAGCACAGTCATCGCTGGAGATTGGGGGGTAATTGGTGCAGCGGCCGCAAACAGTACATGAAGTTTTCTGTTCCGCTACCCAGTACAGATAAACTAAGGCTCTAGACTCAAACTAAATAGTAAAGTTATAAACCACGTGGGCTAATAGCACAGTGCAGCTGCACATAAGACAGCGCAGAGGTCATTGTACCTTTAACGAAGCTGAAAAGCTGCTTCACTCGCAGAGGGGTATAATTTGTCATGTTCTTTTAGTCAAGAAACTGAAGATGCAGACCTCAGGATGATGTTACAAATTTTAATGCAGTTAGAAAATACTTCCTTTCTCTTTTACCTCAAAACTAGCCCATACGGAACGTATCAGGCAAGTTGCAGCGGCTAGGGTAGCTACCACAGTTGTTGGCGTAGCAGCATGTGAAAAGTACTTCAAAGGTTTTTATCTAATTCACTATTTCTCTATACTATGCCTCAAGGGAGTATGCGGTACACCATGACAGAGCCGCCGGAAGCCAGAACATCAGCAACGGTTGCAACAAATATGGAACTTGCTGTTGTGTTCAAGGACACTGTCAACGGCATAAAAGGGCCATCTGTGTTGATGAACCTGCGAGGTAAGCTACTTGATTTTTAGTTGTCAGCTCTGTTGTATGAAACGAAGTAAGTCAATGACTAGTTCATTAGAAAATCTTGCTGAATGGAATGGAACATGATGAACATTATGTGCAGGCTGAACAACGAACAAGCTCGATTCCTTTAGAAGGAGCATTAAGATGGGGTGAAGGGATCTATAACTCCTGGTGCTTTCCCTTTTAAACGTCCTTGCAGTGTTTCAGAACATGTATTAAAAGCCAACCAACATTCATTTAAAGCCATGCATGCGAGCCATGTTTTTGTCCTTTCTGATAGCACCGACTCCTTACTGTGAAAACTTAAAAAAGGCAAAGATGGCCTTGTGATGTCAAGGGGGCTCTTACATTACCTCCTGAACTATGAACCCTTGAATGTTGGCCAAGTGAAAGATGGCCTCTGGTACCAGCGCTTTAATGCCGTTACGAAGTGGCTGTTCTAAAGTCTGATGTTGAGGTGTATGTTTTCCACCACACATTTTATAATTCCCAGGAATTGCTAGGGGTCTCTTCCAAGCTTTTCTTTCCTCTATTTGTCTCACTACATTTTTTGAAAGCTGATAAAACTGCGTTGAGGATTTTGCATATAAAATTATTTTTTGTGTTCATGTTCATTTGCTAAAAACTTTTCTTGAGGCTGTGCATTGCTACTGTAGGTTTTACTTTCTCGAGTGAACAGGCTTCATGCCTGTTGATGTCACAGACTTTTTGCCTGTATGAACAGGCAAGTGTAAATACAGCCTCTATTTACACTTTTCCTTGTGCAGGTCTGGACCTTGTCAATGGCTTCAGCGTGGAATACATGCACTGTGCCCTCCTAGGTGTTACTAGGCAACTGACGGATACTTTTTTGTCGTCTTCCAATTCTGGATTGAACTTCTACATTGGTAAATGCAATCCTCCTGTTGTTTCAGTAAACTAGCCGTTGGGCCAGTTGGTGCACATTGCTTGAAGAAAAAGAGCGCTACAAACCACGACAAAAAAACTGAAGAATGACGAGACAAAGCGCATGTGTCTCGTCGTTCTTCAGTTTTTTCTGTCGTGGTTTCTAGCACTCTTTTTCTTGAAGCTCCTGTCGTTTACGTTGATCATAGACCAATTACCCTTAAAGGAATACTGAACTGGACATAAACTTGGAAGGAACGTACACCAGCCTGTGTAATTCAATGCCTATGGGTGGACACTGCCACCGGAACGCCTGCTGGTTGGGGGGTGGTAAGTGGGGGAAGGGTATGTTAGAAAGATAAAGAGGAGGGATAAAGGAGAGAGAGGGAATAAAGGCAGGGTAAAAAATGAAAAAAGAAGGAAAAGCACACACACACACTCACCCTAGGAACAAAAAAAAAATTGGCTCCAATCTACGCTCTTAAGGTGGTTGGAAAGCAAAGCTGTCAACTACCCCCACAACAATTGCCCATGCGACGTCACTTCAATTCACACACGTGGCTCTACAAAGAGTGAAACGAGAGATTCTGCCAACCGTTACTCAGAATTCGCTGGGTCGCTATCCCTAACGCATCAGCAGCGTCAGCCACGGCCGGGCTAGGGCTGCGGACGCCACCGCTGTAGCCCGGCTGTGAGTCACGGGAAAGAAAATGGAGAGGAGTGTCTTTCAAAGGGTGATACAGCAGTACCAAGCCATCCTGATTTGCCAGCTTGGGGCTACGCTACCGCGCAACATAAGCGCAGACACCAAAACAATTCAGCATGTGAGCTTAGTGATTCCCATTTAGTATACCGATTTAAGCTAGTCAAGTTAGTAAGTTCCCCCCCACTCGCCCCCGCCGCCGCCTCCGACGCATTGGGAGTTTGTTGTCCCGAATGGCTCTATAGCCTTAACTGCATTGCCAGAGAAAGTTGTCCCCGAGTGTAGGAGCTGAAATGGTGCCTTCCTATGGTTGTAAACGTCAAACGGATCCAGTTTGAAATCAATAATGTTGTTGCAGTTTTGGGCGGCCTGGGAATGACACGACTCAGCTGCTCTTTGACATCAAACTTATGGCGGTGTGCGACATACAAGGTTCCAGCTGGTCAAACTTGGATTGGGCTGTCCCTTCCCTTTCGTATTAGCATGCATATTAGCTGGGACTAAGATTGAGAAACACATGCAGTACAAAAATAACTGCAGAAGCTAAAAATTTTAAAGGGGCATGACGTCTTTGTCCTGTTTCACCATGCCTGCCCTGACATTGAGGAGTTCTGAACTTACTGAATGAGGTGGGACTGTCTTATTTGAGCTAGGGTGGAAGTTCATACAGGTGGTTGTGAAAGGTTGCCGTCAATGCTCATAAAGCGAAGAACATAGCTTGTGTCATGCTTGGTTGACATTGACTAACCTCTGTAGCACCCCACACCTGCTTCTGGGCTCTCAGCAGCTGAAACTAAAATCTAGGCCATGAATTGCACTGTAATTCATAATTGGTAACACTTTATGCAGTTTTAAAGGCCAACTGCACTGAAAATTTTGACCTCCTGGAAACCCTATTTCCATATTGTCTGCGGAAAAAGAAAGCAACATGTAATATACCACAGCTGAAATACGCGCATGGTCGCCACAAGTGCTCAGCAAAAATCGACGATTTTGAAACCGAAACCGTGGAGAGCGCGGCCATTGCAGTGATGCTGCAGATGTCCAGCGAGCGGCCAGACCATTGAGAGAGTTTTGGGCTGGACGGTTAGCCGCTCGGGAGAAAGTCTGCGCGCAAGCTCTACGCGCGCACGGGGCAGCAAATGGAGAAGCGTGCGCAGCAGAGCTCGACCGGTTCTCCAGATGCGTGGCTGGCCAGAGGAATAAGTCCTCGTCGGCTGGAACGTCACAGGCACGTTGTGGCTGTTTACGCGATCCGCCGGCAGGTGCAGCGTGGTCTGCAGCAGAGCTTTTTTAAACGCTTCTGGCTGATAAATGAGCCATTTCAGGGGCTACCACTTGTGTCCCAGCTGATTTCGGGGGGGGTACTTACTACGCATTAAAAATTAATTTGGTCGAGGTGAAATTCGAGTGCAGTTGGCCGTTAATGGGTGAGTTGTAATTCATTACCTATTATGAACTGATCTGAACAAAAAAAATTGTCAGTAAATTTTCCAAATACTATTAGTTATCGTGCACCGATTTTAACACGATTTCTGAATACATTATTAGTGCCTATTTGTCTTTGTTTGATCAAATTGTCCCTTGTGGGCAGGCATTGTTTGGACAGTAAGTACGTGTGTATATGCGGGCTTCACTATTTCTAACCACTCATATTTTGCCGCTATGTAGCTGGGTAACTCTTGTGCCATTAACTACTGCAAAATTCTACGCCTCCCATATACTAACTCATTTTAATTGATTGTAGGGTTTTATGCACCCAAGCTAAACCTAGGCCATGACGCGTGCTGTAGTGGAGGGCTCTGTATTAATTTTGACCTTCTGGGGATCTTTAATATGCACCGAAATGTCGACAGATGCCCATTTTTGCTCATACTAGCTGATTCTGCCCATCCCCTCTTTCATTGTTGCTGCCAAAGACGAGCTTGGCTCATTCACTGCTACAAGAAAATGTCTCGTGCTCCATTCTGAGGACATAATTATCTTTTGTTACATACAGCACAGCAAAAAGTAAAACCTGAACAGAAATATTTGAGCGCCTACTTTGGCATAAATGGAAACAGCCATTTGGGGTTCTGGTTCTTGTGGTGACGAATTTGCTTTATCCATAACATGAAAGGCTATTTTAAGCTTTTATTTTTCTTTCCCTTCATAAGTCTGAAGGCATAAGTCAGTTCATCAGTTGTAAGCAAGAAAGTGGCACGGAAAAAATTTGTGATGGCAAAAACAGCACTTGGTTTTTGTTAACAGTCCCAGTTTCAGAAATTTTTTTGGGGGGCAAGAGAAGCAAATCAGTGTGAATAACCCTCTGACTTTGTTTCTAAGCGCGTTATATCCAGTGGTGCCTGCAAATAATGGGCAGCATTTTTGTATGCAAATGTATGCAACATTCTTGTTCAAGAACTACTGTTAAAGAAATGCAATCTCTATGTGCGACAGCTGTATTATTTTTCTTTTGTATTCTCCTTTGCTTCTCCCTCCTACATGCATAAATAGCCATGAAGACAATGTAGGTATCTGCATAAATAAACAAATAGCACATTGCTGAGCAAAGTCTACAATTTCTTTCCTGATATATTTGTGCAGGGGACCCCTCAACACTTGAGAAGATTGACGCGAGATTGCTGGCCATCAAGCCTCCACACTGCGTAACCAGACTGCCTCGGTCACTAAAAGAGCGAAGCCACTGGAAGGCGTCGGAGTGGAGGCAGTGGATTTTGTTTTATGCAGTGCCGTGCCTTCGTGGAATTCTCTCCATATTTTACTGGAGGCACCTTGCAAAGTTCACGGAAGCACTCCACACACTCCTGCAAGAGCAGCTTTCCTATTCCGAGATTGACAGAGCAGGTATGTAGTTCGAAGGGTCATTTTGCATGCTTTACTGCCTTTAGCCCCTCGTTCTTGAATTATTTTTCTTACATTTTTCATAGTGCTATAAGGTTCAGTGTGCTGTCATGCCCTTTTTCGAGTTATCTTGCCAACTGATTTACTTTTGGTGAGAATTCACAGGGCTTTAGATTACGTACTGTGAAGGCTGTTTAATTTGTGTTAGTCTGCCACTCCCAAAAAGCCCTGCTATTCCTACATGGGTGCAGAGCACGTATTGCTGAAAAAGCTGCTTTTAATAGGGCACTACAGATTACAGGGAGTTATCTGTGCTGCCATACTAATGTTGCTGGTTCACCAATATATCACCAGAGCATCTTAATAAAGTTGCATGTATTACTGTCTGTTGCAGGTAAGCCATTTTGACAGCAAGGATTTCTTGCATAAAAAATCATGAAAGTAAATTTTCACTTCTCGTTAAACTCAATAAAATCTGATCGCATTGCATGGAACACACTAAAAGGGTTTACAAATTAAAAGAAAAAGCTCAGAGAAGACTCAAGCATGCAAGAAACCAATTACGTCTGACTGAATGCCGGTGACGCATTGTTGTTTCTGCATTGAATTGTCGAAGGGCCCTGTCCTCTTACTTAGGGATCCGCTTTTACTTTAACACTTTTGAATGGCTTTGGTCTGTCTCCTTTGTATTACGTTAAGCTAATTCGTGCAAATTTGTAATATAACAGTTGGCAATGGGGAATTTCGCTTCCTTGTTTCGCTCATTTTGTTCACTCATTTCACTCCGTTCTTCCACTTCCTTACTTTATTTATAGTGTACAGTCGAAACCCGCAATAACGAAATCGCCGGGGAAACCGGAAAAATTCGTTTTCGCGCGGATTTCGTTGCTGCGAGTACGAGACATAAAAACAGTGATATGGCCAGCAGAACGAAAATTTATTGCCAGAAGTCAGTCAACTTACTTTGCCGACCCTTGCCATGCAACAACTTCAAAGCTCTCCCTTCGCACTGAAAAAAGTGGTCCATTGCGACGTCGTCGTCATGTGCAGCGAAGAAGGACCGAAGAGTGTCGAGGGCATCCAAAACAACCCGCGGGTTGGGTTTCTCCGCGTGCTTGTCTTCTTGGTCCTCGGTGTCGTCAGCTTTGCGCACGCTTTCGATAATGGCCTCGTCGGTCATTTCTTCATGCACGACGACATCGTCATCGGCGCGAACGAACGCATCAACCGTGAGCCCATCTGGGATGTCGATGTCGATGGCTCGAAGTGCCCCCCAGGCGTTGGTCAGCGATAGCGGCACTGCGCTGCCAGCACTCTCGCCGTCAAGTGCACCTTCGTCGAAATCTTCGTCTGGTGACGCTGAAGCACAATCCGTGCGTGATGCTTGCACCGTGGTGGTGAAGCCCGCGTGCATGAAGCAGTTCTCAATCAAGGAAGGGGATGTCGCAACCCATGCGGCGGCCACCATCTCGAAGGCCATGCACAAATTCACGTCGGTGGGACGCTTGTGGTGGAGGTTGAGTAGCAGACGCTGGATCAACCTCTCCCTGTAGGCACACTTCACGTTGCGAATTACGCCTTGATCGAGCGGCTGCAGAACGGAAGTGCAGTTTGGTGGAAAAAAAAACCAAGCGCACGTTCGTGAGCTCCGTCTCGTCCATGTGGTGGGCGCTGCAATTATCTAAAAAAAGGGCCACCGACCTGCCCGCCTTGCGCATGTCGGCATCAAACGCCTCAACCCAGCTGGAGAAAAGAGCGCGAGACATCCACGCCTTCTTGTTGGCGGCGTACTGAACAGGCAGCGAGCGGCGGTTTCCTTTGAAGCAGCGGGGCTTCTCGCTCCGGCCGATGACTAGAAGTGGCCGCTTGTCTGTGCCGTCCATATTGCAGCACAACAAAATGGTAATGCGCTGCTTGCTGTGCTTGCCCCCATGGCATTTCTGACCTTTCAATTCCAGGGTCTTTGACGGGAGCATTTGAAAGAACAACCCCGTCTCGTCCGCGTTGTACACGTCGCAGGGCTGGTACTGGTCCAGTACTTCTGTGTTGGTCAGCAGCCATGACGACGTTGTTACAGGGTCAACGCTTGCTGCTTCTCCCGAAATCGCCTTGGCCACGATGTCGTGCCGGGCTTTAAAGCGACCCAACCATCCAACGCTTGCTCGGAACTGGTCGTGCCCGAGGATGCAGGCAAAGTCCAGTGCCTTCTGTTGTAGTATTTTTCCCGTAAGTGGCACTCTGTTGGCACGCTGTTCGCAAAACCACGCGAACACCGCCTTATCGACGTCCGGAAAGGCCGCCGCGGTCACCGTCTTGTTCTGCGCACGTGCGCCATTATCAAGCGCAGCGAGAATGGCATCTTTGCCCTTCAATATGGTCGAAAGCGAGTTGCACGCAATTCCATACTCGTCGGCGATGTCTTTCTTTTTTCTGCCCTTTTCAACTTCCGCAATGATGGCAGCTTTATCGTGAAGCGTCAGAAACTTCCGCTTTTTGGCTGGTGGAGGCATCTTAGCAAGATCCGATGGGCCGGTCGCCACACACACAACTTTCACGCAAACAGTGACACGTGACACTGGCCACACACAACGAACTCGCGTGTGCGAGGCTACGGAAGTGACGGAATGACGGAAGCAACGCAGGATAGGATTGTGTCGCCCCCTAAGGATGTCGCTCCAAGGCTGCTTAACATGATGATGATATTAATGCCGTTCTTTTCTTTCTCCGCGATAACGGAGAATCCGCTCCCGGCTCAAGCTTTTCTCAGGCACCATTGTAACTTCATCTCGATTTCGCCACCAGTCCCAGTCTTCTCTTCGTCGTTTTGATTGATTCGAACTGTTGGTGTTGCTTTGGCCTGTTGAGCTCGTCCGATGGCGCCGTCTGGTGGCACCGCTGACTGTATGAGCATGATTGTTTGCCATCGCCTGCTGCAGTGTGGCCAAGCATGTTGCCTGACACAGACCCCATCGCCGATTTATGTAAACAAAAATGGCGGTACCCACACTAGCACGCCAAAAGCAGACGTTTACGAATTTTGAGTGCGCACAACACGCGTACTAGCATATTTTTGACAGTTAACCTTTGACGGGCGGATAAAATAAGGCCTGCACCGTAGTACAAAATTCGTTAATGCGGGATCGCTGTTGAAAAACATTTCGTTGCCGCGAGATATGAAATACATGGGCTTCTATGGACGTTCGCCGGGGATCCGGAAATATTTCGTTGCCGCGGGGATTTCGTACTTGCGGGATTTTGTTATTGCGGGTTTCGACTGTACTTACATATGTGACCACTTTTTGCTACTGCAGAGCTTAAGCTTGTGGTGTGGAATGCGTGGGCTGTCGAATGGTTCCTAGGCACACGGGTTGGGAACAATTTTACAACTTCCTGAGACTACTTCTGCCCACACTGTCTTTTTCGTTTAATGGGTCGTTTAATGCTTTCACATTAAAATGCATATCCCATGGTAGGTTAGACTTCATATGCTGCTTGAATGTTCTGCTTGTTCGCAATATGCGACACCATGGAACAGCGATACAGATAAGAGGAAAAAATGCTTGCTATTTCTGTTGATTTCTGAGCAACAAAAGTACCTTCATGCTTTTCTGTGTAATTTTTTTGTTGCAAATTTGGCACCATAATTGATTATTACTTGCCTTAATATCTATACTGGATTGTTGGTCTTTCAGTTGAAATAAGTCATATTTTAGTGGCTTATGTCTTGCTCATTCGTGCAAGCCCTGACCTCTCCTTCATTTCTGGTGCTCTCAAATACAATAATAGGAGGTGATGTTCCTTTTTTGAGTGAGTTGCAACTCTGCAACTGTCTGATGTCCTGTTTTTAGCAAAGGCTTTCAACAGCTGTCAAGAATACTGCTATAGAGAGAGCTGTGGGCTAGGGAAACATTACAGCTAGGATCCTTCTAAAACTACATTTTTGGGTCAAATTGAATTTGAGTAGTACGAATATCTCGTGTTTTTATTTGTTTCAGAACAGCTTCTGGAAAGCTTCGTGTCACGATGCCAGGCTCTGTATGGCATCAGTTTCTTGACATTTAATGTCCATGCGCTGCTGCACCTGGCCCACTCCGTGCGCTCCCTGGGACCACTCTGGGCTCATTCGGCCTTTGTGTTCGAGGGTGGCAATGGAGCCATAGTTCGGCAGGTGTCAGCCGCCAAGGGGTTGCCACACCAAATCACTGAAAGGGTGGTAATGTTCCAACAGCTCCATCAACTGATCAACAGCCCTCGACTACCTCTCGGCGAGAAACTGTTTGCCCAAGAATTCCTGGGGTACAGCCATGTGAAAAACGCACTTCGTGTGAATGATGGGCTGTGCCTTCTGGGGGTGGGCAAGCCTACTACTCTTAGCCGAGAGGAGCAAAGGGCTGTTCATGAACGTTGTGGGGCGACTGTCACGAGGGCCCTGCAATATGAATGCTTTGTTCAAGCAAGGCAGGTTTTCCACAGCGCGGCCTACAAAAGGCCTACGAAGTCCGACACAACCTTTGTGAGGACATGCGACAAGGAGTACAAGCGCATCGAAAAAATCTTGTGTCTGGAAAGAAGCCAGATTGTGCTCCTGTGTAGAGCTGTTGTGCTTGCGGATGTCCATTCTTTTGTGCCACACATAAAGGAATGCTTCCTGTCGCACGACACATGTTTGGAAGTGTTGCTGCCTACAGAGATTGCAGACACCTGCCTTTTTGTAGACTTCCCGGAGGTAGAAAAAACATTCATTTGCGACCTCTCAAACAAAATTGAGAGAGATTAATTTGGCAAGGGAGTGTGTCTCCACAGTTGTGGTCAGCAGTGCATACCTTTCGTCTTAAATTGAACTGATTGATTGATTGTAGGGTTTAACGCGCCGACGCAACGCAGGCGATGAGGTGCACCGTAGTGGAGGGCTCCGGATTAATTTTGACCACCTGGGGATCTTTAACGTGCGCCGAAATCTCGTACACATGGGCGTTTTTGCTTTTCGCCTCCATCTGAAAAGCGGCCGCCGCGACGGGGAATCGAACCCGCGACGTCGTGCTCAGCCTTAAATTGAACTGCTAGCTGTGTTGTTATTATGTTTATTACCTGCATATATTCTTCAAAGCATTTTTAACATTTCTTGCATTCTTGTGAAACTAATTCTGACTCTGTATTTTCAAACTTTTTTTGTTAGACGTTTAACTAGAACTTGATTGATTGATTGTAGGGTTTAACGCGCTGATGCAACGCAGGCGATGAGGCGTGCTGTAGTGGAGGGCTCCGGATTAATTTTGACCACCTGGGGAACTTTAACGTGCGCCGAAATCACGTACACACAGGCGTTTTTTGCTTTCCACCTCCATCAGAAAAGCGGCCGCCGTGGCCGGGAATCAAACCCGCGACCTCGTGTTAACTAGAACTTGCTTACAACCTTTTCGCGGCCTTTAGAACTTTGAGGTAATGTTTTTGCAAGTGAGGATGATTGATTGATTGATGATTATAAGGTTTAATGCACCGATGCTACACAGGCGATGAGGCGCACCGTAGTGGAGGGCTTAATTTTTGACCGCTTGAGTGCCTTTAACACGCGCTGATACCTTGAACACATGGGCGCTTCTTTCTTTTCGCCTACATCAGAAAAGCTACCTCCGCAGCCGGGAACCGAATGGCTGGGTTTTTGAGGCAAGAGAGGGTGTTTAAGAAAGTACATGTTGTTGTAATCCTTTATTTCAAAGGGAAGGCCATGCGACCATAATAAGGGAAGATGGGGAAGAGGCAGGGAGGAGTAGCCGAGTAGCACAAATGGTGGGTCCTTGAATGCCATAGAAGAGATCACTGCGGTCAGCAGAGCCAGGCTAGGGTTGGGATCATGTGAGTGCAGTCAAGTCAACTACTACGACCGGGGTAGGCCTTGGCTTACACTAATCTCGAGAGACCACTCTCTAGGCAAATTCCCCTAGGGCTGTGAGAAAATTAGTGTCTTCGAAGGGGGGGTCGTCTTGAGAGCAATCACGTGGCAAAGTGTTGGTATTGGGCGGTACAAGGAAAATGCGGCGCAGTGCCAGATTAAGTGGTTGAGGGTGGCGAAAACTGACGTTTGACAGTAGGGGCAGTAAGGGGGTGGAGATCTTGCCGGGTGAATACTATTTCTGATGATGTGGGGTGTGAGGGCTGCGTTAGCAATAGTTTTGTTGAGGAAGATTTCCGCAGAGCGAGGCATCGGAGGAGCCAGAGCCGTTGTTGTGCTTGAGGGAGCTGTTTGGGCGGGCACGGTATGGGACCCTTGGCGGTATGCTACAAGTTCCGCCTTGAGCTGCACGTTCTCTTCACGAAGCAGGTGGAGTTCAGAACGAAGGCTATCAAGCTGGGATAGTACGGTTTGCAGAATTGAATCCCTTGTTGGCGAAAGTGAAGGTGGGGGATCCACTGTAGCGCTAGCTGGGGGAGGCACAAGTCCATCGGCAGTGTTGGTGCTCGAGGAGCCATTAGAACGTACACGATCCGCCCAGGATACTCCATCTTGCACTTTGGAATAGGTATGAGCGGGGGAGGCAGTGTGGGCAGGACACGTGGGGTCCACCGCCAGATTACCATCTTTTTTACAAGCCACAAAATAAAGTGTGCGCTGGCATGGCTCAGCTTCAGCATGACTGCGCCCACATTTGCGGCACACCGGTTGGTGCGGGCAGTACTTCGCCATGTGCCCGATGCTGTGGCATGCGAAGCAGACCATTCTCTTTGGCTGGCAAGGCGACACTTTAACTATAGCCATGTAATATTTAACCACGTGTGGTATCGTAGGGGAGTCGAAAGTCAGAACTGCTCGATTTGTTTTGCCTATTCGTTGCGCCGCCTAGACGTCCGCTTGCTCGCAGTGGATCCAATTCAAAATTGTTTCATTTGAATCTTCAGGCTCCACTGTGATGACTCCACGTGAAGTGTTGGCACGATTTGGGGAGTGTCTGACCTCTATGGGAAGGGTGAACATATGGTTATTGGTCTGGAAGGAGAGACTGGTAGTTGCAAGGAGGCGGTTCGCGTGCTCTTGGTCATGTAGGGTAATCTGAATGCAGTTTGCAGTGAATCGTAGCGGTGCGTAGCGAGTTCGGCCATTTCGGGGGTGGGGGCAAGAGTGCCTAACAGATGTACGAGGGCATTTATAAATGTATAAATATGCATGTGTAAATATGCAAATGTAAATATGTAAATATATGTAAATGTGCGAGGGCATTTATAAATGTATAAATATGCATGTATAAATATGTTTTAGTAAACAAGTGCAAGGAGCACATACGTTGAATGGTTTCCATTGCATTGGATTGTGTTGCATGTTTTTAGCATTCTATATTCCCAATAAAATGGAAAGAATTGAAGTGCAAATAAAGCATATATAAAATGAATGTCTGTCATGAGTTCTTTATGTTAAATACATGATATAAGTGATCACAGCTGTGGCTTTTACCTGTGAAGAAAATGTAATTGGGTTGAGAATCCAGCTATTCGCTGATCGACTGTAATTGATCAATTATATTGCAAAGAAACAGAAAAGAGCTTGCAGGGCGTGCAGGACGTGAATGCTTAACGGCCGTACCAAATCGACAGCCAGCCGCTAGAGTGCAGAAATCTACGCAAATTCACTGAGGGAGGTTTGTAGGTGGTTGCCGATTTTGTTTAATATACACAACGTAATTTCTCAGCATTGAATGTGGAAATAATGGTGGCGCCTCACGCATCGGAAAGCTAGGGCGATTTTCAACTTGCGAGCGCGTAGTGCGCGCTCTTGACGGCCGTGCGAGCAACGTTGGATCGAAAACGGCACATCTCGAATATGAGCAAGTTCGGCGTAGCATTCTTGTCGCTGATATTTTCGCCGAGTTCGCGTCACCAGCTTTGCGCACGCAGGCCTGCGATGGTGACGCTTCGTTCTAGGCTTCGGTAAAGCCCCTAGATCAGGCGTAGATTCTCTAGTGGGTCTTAAGCTTGAAGTATACAAATCGTTCGCTAAGCACTTGAACGTACGTACATGTGCGTACAGACATGATCGGACCGTAGTGATGAGCACTGCGGCTGTGCCCTCCACTGCTTTCGAACACTCGCAAGGCTCGCGTTTCGGCCGCAGCGACCGCACTTAATCCACGTGCACTGCCGTTTTCTACACCGCTGTTATCACGCGCTCATATGGCCTTGCCTGCATTCGCCTCAATCTTTGTAAATTAGCTTCGGCCATGTATGTCAAGACTATTAAACCCAGCATGCTTCTGGTGGGTCGCGCTGACCAGCGAGGCCGCCACTATTGCCCAGGATAGCTTCTGGTGGGTCGCGCTGGCCAGCGATCGCCGCCACTATTGCCCAGGATAGCGGCCGTGCCCACCTAACCTACCGCCAAAGTTCCCACCTACTCCCAGCTACAAAAACCTTGCCCAGGAAAGTTGCCAGCGTTCATCACCATGCCCACCTGATTTTCCAGGATTCCCACCTGATTTTCCAGGATGCCCACCTAATTTCCCAGCACGACTTATGCTGGGATTTGCGATCGGGTGACGCAACACAATCCAACACAATCCACTTTAATCCAATCCAAGCCAAGCCAAACCAATTCATTCGAATGCAATGCAATGCCCCTCGCGAGAGAGTGTTCGCTATCAGAGAGGAGAAGGGGTGAGCGGTGGAGAACGCAGCTCACGCGGCGAGGAGAATGGGGAGGGGCGGACGCTGACAACAACGCCGACGCCGGATGCAGGGACAAGGCGAGTGAATGAGATGCAGTCGCACCTAAAAGAAAAGCCCAGCTGAGACCAACTGAGGTGTATGCTTTTATTTTGTAGACGTGCGATAATCCTCAATATTCAAACGGAGTGGTCGGGGAAAAGGTGGGTGGCGGGGGGGGGATGCGTAAGAAAAGGCTGTACACGCCCAGGCGCGTTCGCATTAAAAACAGGTTCGCACTTGCGTAATTGAGAAGATATTACACCGCACACTCGTGAACACAAATGGGAGGTATTGGAAACAGCCACATTTGGCGCTTTTAAGGGTTTGCGTTTGCGCCACCGGCCCATGAAAATACCAGGCGCCAGCTGCGAGCGCGCGCAGCTCGCGCGTAAATTTCATGCGCGTTCCGGCTTCGGGCACACCGCGCTTCTGGGAAATGGTATTTCCCCGCTCGCGAGTAGCCGCGAGCTGGCCTGCAGAACGAAAACATCTCATTTGTTTCTATTTCTCAGGTTAAGAGACTTTGCGTCCACAAAAATCTCATGAAGTTGCTGAAAATGAAACCCACTCAAAGAAAATAGATAACTCAAAATCTGCCAGTGACAAATGCGCTTAAAGACACCTTTCACTTCCTCCGAGTATTGTGGCCATCCTTCCAGTGGTTCGGCAACGTCCTTAACCAGCCTTTTAATCCTCTCTGGCTTTGCTTTAGGCCAGCAGCACATATCGTCAGACACTCATGCTGCAGGCACCACTTCAACTTCCAAGGTCTGGGAACTCCACGATAAGGAATGACATTTAAAAAGGGAAACCAGCCGACAAGAACTTACAGCATTTAACTTATCAGACTGTACCGCTAACCCTATATACATGGTAAACATTCGCGTAAAAATGGTCAGTTTAAAACCCGTGTTCTGAACCCTTCACAGTTTGAGTTATGAATACAAGTGCAATTCTTTTTTTGTGATGAGGCAGGATGTGTTCATGATTAACCCTGTGTACGTGGTGTAGCAAACAGAAACATAAATTTGACAGGGCGCAGGAGAATATTCAAATGGAACACAATTTATTCACCTTTAAAGGCATCAGTCGCTTCCATAATAAAAACGCCCAGAACAAATTATATTATTACAATGACATGAACAGAGGTTTCCAAGTATATGCAGAAAACAAACCCACTCACACACAACGATGCCTGCCGTTAAGGAGTCGAATGTAATGACACAAATGGATCCATTTTAGTTAGGACACTCCACAATATTCAGACGTGAACATCGCAATAATTCGCTAGTAGCTAGGCATTTTAGTATGCTATGCACATAAATTAAGCAATCTGATTAAGTACAGTGCACGACTGGCAAGATGACGAGGCTAATGATGAGATGATGAGGCTAAAGATGACAGCATTTTTTTGCAAGGCATTTACCAAATGCTCTGTACGGAAACGTTGACTTTGTTTTTGTAATTTGGGAGGTTTAGCGTGCCGAAGCTACGCCTGGGCTTTGTGGCATGCCATTGTGGAGGGCTCTAGATTAATTTTGACCACCTGGAGAACTTTAATCTATCCCAAAATCTCAACCATAGGTCTTTCCTTCCTTCACCTCTACTTGAAAAGTGGCTACCATGGCTTGGATCGAATCCACGTCCTTTGGCTCTGAAGTATATTTTAGCCACTGAGCCACTGCAATGAGTTTTAATAATTGTTGTTTATGGGCACTAGAAAATAATGTGCAACTGAGCTAGAAAGTGTGATTACACAAGCACAGATTCAAATGTGTATGCACTTGGAAAAAATGCTTACTGTGGTCAACTTTTCGACACGCCAGGCACCAAGGATATCCAAACTGGCCATTGAATTGGGTGTGGTTTCCAACCGCAGCTCTAGCAGGGGCATCAACACAGACACAAACAGAATGCACCTTGGAGCGTAGCTCCGCAGAAGCACATTTCCACATCAATTCACCCACAGCTTTCAATTCTTTCACGAACCTAGACAAGAAGAGCAACATGTCTGGATGCTTGTGTCCAAACCACAATCCAGCAAGCATGGTGTTGTCTGTTTGGCTTGGAAACGGCAGCTCGTTAACGAAGAACTGAATAGGCTATATTGACGCGTTTGTCGACTTAAACAAAGGGCTCTCGTCGGTGTTTATAGTAATAGTCAGGTCACTCCACTGGACTTTACCATCTTGCCGAAGCGCTTTGCATCCAGCACCATGCATCTGCGATGCCACTAAGGGCAGTGGTTCCTGCGTCCATGCGTTCCTTCAGTTTGCACAGGTTGCTGTACAGGGCATCTTTCGTCTGCGCCACGATGTGCCGCAACTGCTCTTTTAGATCCGTAATCACAAAAAGGCACTGGGGCGCCCCAGTTACCCCAGAGAAAGAAAGGTGGTTGGGAAACGCCGGGTTCTCCGTTTAGTGTATCATTGTTTGCAGTGTAATAATGACTTCTCATTTGTAAACCCCAACCAGACAGATTGCAGCCAAATGTTTACCTTCATTGTATGTTGTGCAGGCCCTACTTATAATACATTTGGCTAACCCAATTACCTATTGGTTTCGCTGAATGATGATCATACCAATTTGCAACACCACAAGCACGTGTGCATGTGCACTTTTACAGATATTCTGAGGCACCTCATCCTGTGGCGCACGAAAAAAAACCAAACTGACTTGCCTTGGAAAACTTCGGACACTTTCCTTTGCGTTTTCTGTTTTTGGGCTTAAAGGCAAGTGACATCACGCTTTTGCCTGAACACGGGAGTGACTGGTATTTGTACGCACAATCCATACATGCTTTAGCAGGATGAAAGACATAGAAGCTGCGGCTCTCTTCAAAAAGGCCGAGTCCTCTGCCACGACGATATTCTACACCTCTCCGTAAGAAAAAGCAGAGGGGAGAACCAGTCCCGGTACGGACCCGGTAGGGTTCCCAGACAGTTTCTCGAACGCCGTTTTATCGAGTGCCGTTTTATCAAATGCCATTTTATCGAACCACCTACGTACATTTTATCGGAAGTGCGGTTTTTGTGTCTTTCATTGTAATTTTCGAGCTTTATTTTGTTTAACTGGCCATCGCATTAACCTAACCTGCAATAATCATTCTACATTGTCTCTGCCGTGCATTACATACAAAAACCTGCCTATATGTGTTGACGCGCCTTTCCCACGTTTTTGATCACCTTTGTGTTATTAAGTCGGTTTTTAGTTTTTGAGTCTTCATTGATTGCACTCAAGCATGCATGTCCCCCTTGTTTATATTACAGAATTTGCTCCTGTAGTCGCAACCCTAACCCCGTGCGCAATATTCCTTAGATGTGTCGGTGTGTTTAGGTTGGTGTTGCCAAATGTATCCCTTGCGCCATGGTTCATCATTACGTGATCCAAAGTCTTGTCCCCCCAGTTTTTCTAGTCACGTGGTTCGCACGCGACTACTACTTGGACCGTGGGGTCACATTGTTTGCATATGGAAAAATATTGTGCCAAGAACTTCTGAAAGATTAGTGCTATATGAATGGAACAGGGGGGCTCCGACAGTGATAGTGAGGCCTGAACAGAGGTGGTGGAGTCTAGGAGAAGTCACAAGGGAACCCGCCACAGCCAAGTCGTGATAGGTGAACTCGTCAAGTAGGACAAGTCGTCAGAGGTCGTCTTGCACTAGGGAAACTCGTAACCTAGTACAACTGTACAATTGCCGATCCCATCACAATTTACGTTTTTTGTTATCACGTATTTTGTTAAAAATACAGGATTTTGTATAAATCTCTACTTTTGCGTCAACACTCTTAGCCCCTCCTTCGATTCACCAACCTTACGATTTCGTGGTGGCCTTGGAGGAACACGCCCGACCAGGGAGGGAATTTTGTTTGTTTTTGTGTGCTTTGTTCAGGTAATCCCACAGGCCATAGTATTAAAGTCTTTGTTTTGGTCGTTCTCATTCTTTTTTAATTTTCCATTTTAATTTCTTGGTAATCGGGTCACAGCTCTGCATTAAGTAGACCTTCATGGTTTCTATATTTTTGGTGTTTACTATTTTGATCTTACCGTTTTTAATGTATTGTGATGAAAAGGCAAGAGTATGGGCTAAAACTCCAGACATGCTGGGGTGCAACGAGGGGGAGATGAAAACGAACCAACCTGCAGGACGGTGGCTAATTTTGTAATTAATGTTTTTCTCGTTAGTTCAAGCAAGGCATCGAGAACAGTAGTAAAAGGCTTGATAACCTCTTGGCAACTGAACTCAGTGCCCATTAAGAATTAGGAATGCATATATCAGGAGAGACTTTTGCTAGCGTTCTAGTTAGGTTTTTTACATTGGACCCACAAGCGCCAAGAAGTGCCTTACTTATGTACAACATACGCGGCGAAGTAATTAGATTATGTCCCCGCACGGGGCACCTTGAGCAATCTTGGTGACGGTACTGGCGATACCGCGGACCCCGAGCCCCCAAACATACGCTGGATCCAACCGTGGCAATGTGTTTATAGGTGGAGGGTTAGAAACCACGAACGGTGGCCGTCGGAGCCCAGGTCAAGCTCCGGCGGATGGGCTCCCTGTCTGTTTACCAGGCAGGGAGCTCCGGGACCTCCTCAGCTATCAGGGTAAGGTTGTGGAAGAAAGTACCCCCGTCCCCTGCTTTCAAATGTATCATATGGCATTTTCAAACCCCCCCTCCAAACGTGATCGGTCCCTGAAAAGGGGCCGCACCGAAGTATCTTTTCCTCCTTTGTCTTCGATCTCCATTCCAAGGCCCGATAATTTCTCGCGCTTCCTGGTAATGGAATCCCTAGATAAATCAAAACCCGTCACGTCCCAGTCTGTCTTTCTCATTTCCAAGTTTCTTGAAAGCCTTGTAGGCAAATCGTACAAGGCTAAAAAGCTCACAACCGGAGAAGTCCTAATTGAAGTCCAAAACAAACAACAATCCTGTAACCTCTTGAAGCAAACGCGCATGGTCGATGTCGACATCAAGATCACGCCCCATCGCAGTCTGAATAGCTGCCAGGGCGTCATCTCTGATAGAGATCTAATAAATGAGACTGAAGCAGATCTGCTCGACGGCCTTCGTGATCAGGGCGTGACAGCAGTGCGGCGAATCACGATACGCCGAAACGACCAAATAATAGCAACTAAACACATAATCTTGACATTTGACCGCTCAACACTTCCTGAGTCGGTCAGCGCAGGTTTCCTGAGATGTCCGGTCCGACCCTACGTGCCGAACCCACGCCGCTGCTACAAGTGTCAGCGGTTTGGACATGGCACTAATGCTTGTCGTGGTCGACTAACATGCGCCAAGTGTGCACAACATGATCATGCATCTGACAACTGCCCATCGCAAACCCTCATCTGTGCGAACTGCAAGGGACCCCACGGGGCCTACTCTAGAACATGCGAGAAATTCAAACAGGAGAAGGAGATCATCAAGGTTAAAGTGACTGAGAATCTTACCTTCCCAGAGGCGCGAAAGAGGTTCGCCTCTTTCCCCCTGGGGAGGTATGCCGACGCAGCTCGCCGGGGGGCGGAGCGGCGTCTAGTTTCGGCAGGGACCCAGTACCGCGAGTCGGACCTGGTCCCGCCCCCGCCCCCCCTCCCTGGGTTGCCTCTGGCCGCCCAACCCGCCACCACGCCGCTTGCTGAGGCAGCAGCGGTTGTGGTGGCAACCTCTTCTGTCGGGACCGGTGCCGCTCCCGTCCGTGCCTCCCCATCGTCCAGTGCGTTGGAGTGTGCCATGGACACCACGAGCCCCGCACCGGCTCCCACCGCCGCCGCACCGCCCGTGCCACTTCTGGTGCCTCCGACACCACCGGCGGTGGCGGGTCAAACGAAGGGCCCCCGAAGGGGGGCCAAGTCCGGGGGGCCCGGTTCGACGGGCACACCCAGGACATCGGACGACGAGATGGACGTCGTGCCGTTCTTGCCTGCAACGCAGCGCAAGGAGAGGCCTCCGACGTCCAAGCCTTCAGATAGGCCGCCCAAAAAGCCCAATCCAAGAGTCACAGCCCCGAAAGACGACACATAAACATACACACTCCAGTAGCTCTCACACTAAATAATGGGAAGAGAAAATATTGTTCAATGGAACTGCAGAGGCCTTCTGAATAATCTTGACGACGTGCATGAGATTCTGCATGCCAACCAGCCAAGTTTAATGTGTGTCCAGGAAACACATCTGAATTCCAAACACACAAATTTCTTGAATAGTTACCTGGTATACAGGAAAGACAGGGATGGCTGCACACACTCTTCTGGCGGTGTGGCCATAATCGCCCGAAAATCCTTAGCATGCCACCCTGTCACCTTGAATACTGTCCTTGAGGCTGTAGCAATACGCTTAATAATATTTAATAGGTTGATAACGGTATGCTCCATCTACATTCCTCCTGATGTTACACTTTTAAGCTCTGACTTCGAGGCGCTGGTTGACCAGCTGCCCGAACCGTACATTCTAACAGGCGACCTTAATGCTCACAATTCTCTTTGGGGCTCTTCTCGTACGGATGCCCGGGGTCGCCTGATAGAGAGGTTTCTTACATCCTCTGGAGCATGCCTTTTCAACAATAAACAGCCTACATATCATAACATAGGACACAACACATACTCATGTCTTGACTTGGCTATTGGTTCGGCAATTCTCTTTCCATGTCTTGAGTGGGGTGTGGCCACGGACCCATATGGTAGTGACCATTTCCCTACTTCATTAACGTACATAGGTACAGGCCCAAGCAGTCCATCTTCCCATAAAAGGTTTAATGAAGCAAGAGCTACATGGAATACATTTACAGAGACATCTCAACTACACCACACATCCATAGGACACCTACACGTTGAAGAAGCTACCCAACTGCTCACGGCGCACATCCTCGACGCCGCCGAAAAGTCCATTCCCCACGCCTCTGGTGCCCCGCGCAACCAGCGGAGGCCGTGGTGGAATGAGGACTGTAGGCGGGCGCGAGAGGCCCAGAACAAGGCGTGGGGTGTCCTTCGTCGGTACCCCACGTCGGGTAACCTCATTTTGTTCAAACGGGCCAAGGCGTTAGGAAAACGTGTGCGCCGTGAGGCAAAACGAGAGAGTTGGCGCTCATTCATAACATCTATAAACTCGTACACAGACACACGCAAGGTATGGACACGTATACGCAAACTCAAAGGACAACATACACACAGCCTGCCCCTGGTCAGTACAACAGGGGACACACTGGAAGACCAGGCTGACACACTCGCACAACACTTCCAACACGTGTCCAGTTCAGCACACTACACGAACACTTTCTTGAAGTACAAAGCCTCTTGTGAAAAGAAGTCCCTACACGATAACATCAAATCACAGACTTCTTACAACTCCCTGTTTTCACTACATGAGCTGAGGGCTGCTCTGAGCACGTGTAAACCCTCAGCTCCAGGCCCAGACAACATTACATACACAATGATACAACACCTACACGCAGACACACTCGAAGCACTTCTACATCTATATAATAAAATATGGCTTTCGGGGCACATTCCACACTCTTGGAGGGAGGCCATTGTAGTGGCTTTCTTGAAGGAGGGAAAGGACCCGTCGTCCCCCTCAAGTTACCGTCCAATAGCCCTGACGAGCTGCCTGTGCAAGCTCTTCGAGAAGATGATCAATCGCAGGCTCGTGTACTTCCTCGAGTACAATGGTCTTCTCGAGAGCTGCCAGGCAGGCTTTAGGGTGGGGCGATCGACGAACGATCAACTGGTTGCACTTGACTCATACATCAAGGATGCCTTCGTACATAAGCAGTACTGCTTAACTGTCTTTTTCGACCTCGAGAAGGCCTACGACACCGCTTGGCGTTATGGGATCCTTAGTGACCTCAGGTCATTCGGTGTTTCGGGTAATATGTTCAACACCCTTGTTAGTTATTTGTCGGAGAGAGCGTTCAGAGTAAGAGTTGGTTGTGCACTTTCAAAGGTTCACGTCCAAGAAAATGGCGTGCCGCAAGGTGGCGTGTTGAGTTGCACTCTCTTTATCGTAAAGATGAACTCTCTGGGAAAGGCACTTCCACCAACAATCTCTTATTCTATGTATGTAGACGACGTGCAAATATCTTTTAAATCATGTAATATGTCAATATGCGAACGTCAAGTCCAGCTTGGTGTCAAGAAGCTTGCCGGCTGGGCAGACAAGAATGGGTTTAAATTGAATCCTGCAAAAAGCTCCTGCGTTGTGTTCTCCAGGAAGCGCGGGGTCCATCCGGACCCAGACATTACTCTGAATGGTGTGTCGCTTCCTGTGAACAAGGAGCACAAGTTCTTAGGTGTTGTGTTTGACCATAAACTCACATTCATTCCACACATCAAGAAACTTAAACATAAATGTCTGAAAACAATGAATATACTTAAGGTTCTCTCCCATCAATCGTATGGTTCCGACAAAGAACTCCTACTACGGCTCTATACTGCGTTGGTTGGGTCTCGGTTAGACTATGGCAGTGTGGTATATGGGTCGGCGACTAAAACAGCGTTGCGAATGCTTGACCCAGTGCTACACTTGGGGCTGCGGCTTGCGTCGGGTGCTTTTCGCACTAGCCCTGCTGAGAGTCTTTATGTCGAGTGTAATAAGTGGAGCCTTGAGAACCAACGAACATACATGGACTTGCTTTATGCTTTTAAGATTTCATCGCTGAATAATCATCCTTTTTATCCTGTCTTTAACGATACATCAACATCTCTGCTCTTTGTAAATCGCCCATCCGTTCCTCTGCCCTTTTCACTTAGAGTGAGAGAGCGAGCCTCGGATCTCAGTGCTTTGTTTTTAGATGTGTACAGGTCATCCTTTTCAAACAGTTTACCGCCTTGGCAAGCTCGCCCTGTGTCGTGCGACCTTTCTTTTATGAGACTTGACAAAAATCGTGTACCACGAGCTGCAATACTGCAGCACTTTCTGGCTTTGCAGTTTAAATACACATGTGCCGAATATTATAGTGACGCTTCTAAAACCTCCAGTATGGTGTCGTGCGCTGCTCATGGTCCTAATTTCAATGCAGCCAGAACCATGAACGTGCACACATCAATTTTTTCTGCAGAAGCGTATGGAATTTTACTGATTGTACGACACATACTTGAAAATCATATTCCAAAGTCTATCATCTACACAGATTCCTTGAGTGTCGTTCGCGCACTGTCATCGCATACACCCGCCAAAAACCACATAATTAATCTTGTATTTAACACTATCATGTCTGTGTATGCAAAGAAGCATGAGCTGGTCCTCTGCTGGGTCCCAGGACATGCAGGGATCGCTGGGAACGAGTTGGCAGACGAGAGGGCCGGTGCTGCTGCACTCAGGAACACTGTGGACATTACAACGGTACCCTACACAGACCTCAAGCCACACATAAGACAACACCTGCGCAGAACATGGCAAACACACTGGGACGAACAGACAGACAACAAACTACATGTAATAAAGCCACACTTGGGACGGTACACATCTGACTCACACAACAGACACACGGAAGTCGCCTTGGGTAGGCTGCGGATAGGGCACACCCATGCGACGCACTCGTATCTGCTGACGGGATCTTCTAGACCCCAGTGCGGCCGGTGCGGAGATGTCCTATCCGTAGTGCACATACTAATCACATGCAAGGCACTTCACACAACACGACACAAACACTTCAGAGAACTCTACAGACAACATATTCCCCTACATCCATCGTTTTTCCTAGGTGATGATGCCATTGTTTCCGTGAAACGTGTGTTTGAGTATTTGTCCGACGTCAAGTTTTTAAACCTCATTTCCTATCATGCATCATGAAATCTGGCCCTATACACCAGTCATGCTCATTGTCGTTTTGTGATTTTACTTTTGCTTTTGCTGATTTTACTTAGTGTTTAAGGTTTCACCCCTATCATCGACTGTTGTTTTGGCGCTCTTTGCCCCAGTTGGCCTTGCGCCATAAACATCCAACCATCATCATCATCAATTAGATTATGTGTCGACACAAAAGCGGTGTACACAAAAAATACGAAGCGTATCGAGGCATTTGAATCAACACGCCGCAATGCCGTGATATGCTTCGGATCAGAGGGGGGACTAGCGACACAAGGAGGTCCTTTATGGCAGTACGACCTGAGCAATGAACAGAACAAAAAATTCTGGAGACATGTTTCGCGCATCACAAAAACAACAAACACGCTGGGAATAAGACAACTATTACAAAGACTACACATTTTGTTAAATAGGCTTGCCGTGGAGAGAAGAATTGCAAATTACCTAGCAAGGAGGAAATTAAAAAAAATGGACTGCAAATTCTGTTAGTCGAAAAGGCCGGGAAAACTACTTTTGATAAAACGGCTCCGTCGATAGCATGGTGTTCAATAAAACGGCGTTCGATAAAAACGACTTCGATAAAATGGCGTTTGATAAACTGTCCGGACCCCACCCGGTAGGCGACCGGTGCTACTGAGCGTGCCTCGACGCAAAAAAACTGGTTGAGCGCTTGCACAGGCGTAGCGGGTATCGTACCGGGACCGTTTTTCCGCTCTGCTATACCTCTCTAGTATTTGAAAGTTTGTTTTAGCGTCACAGCGCTGCGCACGTAAAACACTTCATTAGATTTTCTGCATTTTCGGGGGCCACAGAATATTTTTAAAGTTGCTTTCTTGGAATTGTGGGAGTGTGCCTTTTATTTAGAGGAAAATACTTGCAAAACGCATCATAAACAACGGCTGATTTCGTTAGCTGATGTGCGTGCGGCAAATAAGAGCGATTGTACAATATGAAGTCTTGTCGTGAATAAGAAGGTCTGCAAAAGGATTTAATTAGTTGGCTGCAAATAGGTGTTTTCTGAATAAGGTGTAAACAGAAATATAGAAATGCTCAATTTATACAAATAACTGGCAAAAATAAAAAGTGGCATCAATGTAAATGTGCAAGCACTGCAGTAGATTGTGCTCCATAACCCAAGTTGCATTGAGATATAGAATGGCTATTTATTTAAAACAAAGTAAGCACCAGATAATTCGTTCGCCAAAAAGCTTGCGCACCGAAAGGTCCGTGCATCCAAATATCCATACACAGAAATGTCTGTGCACCGAAACGTCCTATACCTGAGCGGAGGGGGAAAAGGGGGATAGCGTTTATCGCCATCGCCATCCCGGCTGCCGTTCCTATCACCAGCCCCAGGTACTGGTATGTTGTAGCGTAGGGGATCGCCTGTCCTTGCAGTCAGTGGCTCTGTCTGCCCCAGCTCAGCCTGGGCTACCGACCGCAGTACTACACACTTTCGTGCACTATACTGGAGCCCAAGGCTGCCCACCTGCCTGATGCAGATGTTCAACGGCCGGTGCAGTTCAGATTGTGAGCCGGCCGTTAGCATCAGTTAGTCTGCATACATTAGACCGGGCAACGTCTGGCGCACTACTTGTCCATGTACGCAAGTAGACTCCGAGGCCACACACTTCCAGCTCCTTCTCTAGGTCACACAGCAGCAGCATGAAAAGCAGTGGTTATAACTGGCATCCCTGGCGCAGACTTCGCTCTAGGGGAACCGAACCCGATAGCCTGCCCTGCCATTCTACCATCACCGCCACCCTCGAGTACACCTCGTTTGGCAGGCCCTTTCTACAGAGCCGGCACCGAAGCATGGCGTGGCTTACAGTCGGAGGCCTCCTGTATGTCCAGAAAGGCCATCCGTACCTCATTGCCCTGTGCGCGCACCATCTCCGCACACTGTAATGACAAAAGAGGCTATCTTCCGGCTGCCGTCCCCCATGGAAACCGTCCTGCAGTTCTCCCTGGATGTCTCTTCTCTCTCCCCAGGCCTGTATCCGCCTGCGAAGTACCTAAGATAAGGCCCGATACAGCACAGGGGTCACTGTAATTGGCCTGCATGAGGTCCAGCTGCACCTCTGTCGAGCGCTTTTGTACAAAAATACCTTCCTGCCTTGCGCCCACTCCTTAGTCACCGTTCCCGTCCTCAGCATGTCACTCAACATCTTTTGCAGTGCCAGACGTTGTTGGGAACCTAGTTTCTTCAGTAATCTTGCTCAAAAATCATCCAGTCCTGTCGCCGTCCCCACCTGGATGCGACTGAAGATGTTTTTCAGCTCCAATTCACTGACACGGCATGGTCTAGTGGCTAGGATATCTGGCTTTCTGTGTTCACTGATACAGCCGACACCACTCCTCAAGTTCGTGTCATCCTCCTCAGCAGCTGGGGTAAAGTCCTCCGTGTCCCTGCACTGGAACATTTTCCTGACCTGCTGCTCCATTAGGATGCATCCTTCCCAGAAAGCCGCTGACTGGACTCCGGGTGGCAAAGGTCATGTTGAGGAGGTGCATGCCAGTGCACCCACAGCCAAAGCCACCAGAATTTTCTTGAGGCGTCCCGGCCGCTCCTCTTCAACTCATCCGGAAACTGGTCGTCAACTGCTTGAATCTTCTGCATCGTGGTTGCTGCCTGATGTTTCCTCACCAAGTATCCCTACCACCAGCTCTTCTAGATACTTTCCGGCTGTCCCGTTCCGACTGCTTGCCGATGTCCCCGGCACGTCTCTTTCCTTTCTTTCACTGTGGTCTGCACCTCCCGATTTCACAACCTTTTCAGTCTGTATTTCTGCCATTGGCCCTTCCTACGTGGCTTTTTCTCCAGTGCCTCGCTGACTACTTATACTTGTTGTGAGTACTCCGTCCCCCGCGATGCTTCCATGTGCTCCGCAATGCGCTCAATGTCTTGTCCAGACAAGAGACCACTGTTTACCCTTGTTGTCGGTTGAGCGCCCTTGTTTCTCCCTGAACCCTAGCGGCAGTCTTGTTGCTGCGCTACTGTGTGTCATGGTTGCCAGCATTCTATTTGGGAGGGCACGTACGGCTTAGAGATGTAAAAATTTAGATTTTAAGAAGTTCTAGGGCACTATCAGCAAGACTGTTTCACGTCAAGGTGTTTTAAGAGATGCCCTTTCCGAGAAGATGTACTCGATGAAAATCAGTGGTCTGTCCCTTTAAGAGAAAAGGTCTGAGACCATGGCACACAATATACTTAATCTTCTGCTCTCTGTAGGGGAAGGCTTGGGCAACTTCACTGTCAGGAGATATTCTTCCGAAGAAGTCATTTGTCTGCGAGCAGGAATTGTAGAAATAGTGTGATGTAGTTACTTTTAGTGTCTACAAAATCTCTGCATCAGTCACTGGCTCATGCTTCTTGCACACGCTGCCCAAGTTAGGCGACTGTGATGGCATTGGGTCCACAGACTGCTTACTTTGCGAGGGCAACAAAAAGTTCTTCATGGTGCTACTTGCTGCCTTCACGTTCCTGTCATGTTTGGAGCTTTTCACAGTTTTTCAGCGCCGACTCTCCCTAGCAGCAATGTCTAACATTTTCGCAGGCTTGCATTTTGCCCGATGTGGATTCGCCTGGTCCGGTGCGAACCAGTGCTTATAACTGTCGTTCAGCTGCGAGCATTGAAACTTGCACTTACCAGGCATTATTTCAACTCACAGTCACTGCATGCAGTAATTTCGAACGCACACATTACATGCCGCACAATCCACGCACGTTTGAGCTATGAGAGAGGACGGCGCAACTTCCAAATAGAGTAAGAAGGGATGGATTGGATATGGATCCGGCTAGGCCCTTCAAACCCAAAACTGATCTCAGCGCATCCAGTCCCTTCAACTGAAGCTGTTTTCAGTGGCTCCAGGCATTGAAAATTATCCGTTGTTTGAAATGCAAAGGTTGCCTTCTAAAAACTTGGGAGAATTTACAGAGTGGGAATACATTTCTTGGTACACAGAGTAATCATCTTAATTTCACCCCCAAATCAGGTGTTTTGAAGGACCTGTAAAAATTCAAGGACTTTCACGGCCTTGAAAACGCACTTGTGAATTCAAGAGTTTTCAAGAATTTCACGGGCCTGCATGAACCCTGTATCCTCCACTCAGCCGAATTGAGGGAGCGCATGAAGTGGAAAACAGGTTTAGAATACGGCCGTAAGTTTCTTGCCTCGGCTTTAGGATGAGAACTAGATTTGTGTCTTTCCATTCCTCTGTATCGTTATTTCTTCCCAACAGCTTTGCATGTATGCCTTTAGGCTACAAATGGACTCGTCTAGGTTTTGCAGCATCTTATTACTGGCTCCGCATCTTACTACTGACTGAACACTTTGAACACCTTCCTTGAATCTGAATTGTCCTACAGGTTCTTCACCTTCTGCATTTTTTTGACACATTCCTTGTATGTTCACCAAGAAGAGCCTCATGAACTTTCTTATTATCACAGTAGCAAGTGTTCTGTTGTGGTCTTCGGAAGAGGCATGCTGGCATTGTAGTAGGCCGTTCTTGCACACGGCTGGGGGCACAGCTTCCAGAAACTGCTTCACTGGCCACAAACTCTTGAGAAGTTACTGAAGCACTTGCAGCTCTCACTAGATTTACAATAAATCCGACAAAGGACAGCCCCGGGTAGGACAGGCCACCGTGGTCTACGTTGACAATCACTGTTGTGGGAGAGGATGACACTGGTGCCTTCACGGTGTCAAGGCAGCCGGGGCGAGGAATGTTGTCCTGCACGGCCTGAACCAAGAAGCCACCAACAAGGCCGAGTGTGCTGGCTCGCAGTCCTGGTTGGGTGTCCCTGTAGCAGAAAAAACGAAGAAAACATTGTTCTAAAATAAAAAAATAAAAATGTAAATTTTTAAACTTAAAAGAAATTTAAAAATGCAAGTTTAAATCTTGAAATTTTTAATAAACAAAGTTTTAAAAGTAAAAAGAACGACATTCCTTCAAGCTCTAGAGATTAAAACCTCAAGCAGATGATTACTTGGGAGCCTCCTCAGAGCATGAGTGTGGGGTTGCAAATGGTAAACGAGGGCAACGGGACCTAAAATGATAGGGGAGGCTGTTGACACAAGTTTCGTTAGGTCCCCCAGGGTCCCAACTGTACAGCTCGTGTTTTCACTTTCGGATGAATGCAGAAGACCAGTCACTCTGAAGGGAAGACAGGACGGCACGGGCATTTGTCTGCTCATTTTGACCATTAAATTGCTGCACTGTGGAGGACAAAGCCTCTACATCTTCGCTGGCATATTGGGATGTCAGGTCAAAGTGGAATCCCATGTCTAGCAGGTGCGTTGTGCAGGCGACTACGGAAGCAGGGGTGATACACAGAGCCTCATATGTTTCCCTCGAGAAAAATGCGGCCTTTGTAGGGGCTGTGTATTTCCAAACCAAGAAGTAACCCAGGATATCGTTCTCCAGCCAACTGAGCCCGCAATGAAATGGACATATGGTATCTCAATTCTTGAAAAAAAAAGTAGAAGTGCAGCATTTAGCTCTCGTCATTGGAATCGTAAAATGGCATCCTTATGGGGTCTTTGCCGAAGATGTGAAAGGTGCTACTGCAGACATCCACTTGTATACAAGCTCCATGGTTTTGATGGTAGGGACAGAGTTCTCAAAGCCGAAGATGCCAAATTGCCTTCTGTACGTCTGGAGGAACCTTAGCACCGAGGTCAACTACGAAAGAATGTGCGTTGGAATAAAAATAACGACCTAATTTGAAAATGATACACTGCGAAATATTTTGGTTCTGCATATTTGAGGGGACACAATGTCCAGGGCTATTTTCACATTCATTTTCTCAAAATTGAGAAAGAAATGTTTTCCGGACAGTCCTCTCACGGGAGTGCATGCGCCTGCAAACAGTTTTTTCTATGTTATATGTACTTCCTCAAAGATGTTTTAAAGGGCCATCACACATACCTTTTTTCAGCAAGAGTTAGTGCCAATTTAATGAGATCCAGTAAGGTGCCACTTTACCTTGCTTTTGTTGGAGGTCATAGATGCCTGTCACATTATTTGGACTTATGTATTTCCCATTGTTACACGGAAACCTGTTCTCTGCTTGGAACTGTGACCTAATGTTCAAAATCTGCCATGGGTAAACACAAGAAACAGCTTACGTTCCTTGTCCAGAGAATGGCTGTGGGGGTATGAACATTAGCAAGAGTTTAGTGCAGTACTTGACATCACTCGCGTTCAGCTTTTATTACATACCTCACTACAGGAGGGATTTTTCCTCCACTTGAAGTTGAGAAGACCTTGCAGTTCGAGGCATCATTGTCTCATACAAGCCTCGAAACCTTAAATCCTGCGCCTTCAACTGAGTGCATGACTTCCAGCCCCAGTGATGTAGCGGTTGTCTACTTAAAGCCTTCGTGAAGTAATAACCAACGATACAGTCTGACAAAAAAGAAATAATGGTGCTTCTGCTGCACTATCGATAAAAAATGAATTGTAATTTAATCTAAAACATCACAATGTCAGTATACCTGTAGTGGGTTAAAGCCCCACGAGAATATAGCATAGGAAGTATGCAGCAACTTCATCTTGCTGCGTATACTGAGTCTCCAGTCCACCCAGTTGTACTAGTCTGTGGACCGAGTCTCCCCCTTTGGTATCCCAAGCCTTGCTCAGTGGACATCGCGTCCATGACAAGAGAGCCACGCCATTACACTCCCCCAGAAACCATCTGGGCTGGTTGGGTTCTTTCCTTTCTTCTCTTTGGTGATGCTGCAGAGGATATCTGTGACTTTCGGAACTACTACTTTTTGCCAGTTACGTGGCCTTCTTCGCCACAGAGAGTGCACATGGGGAAACAGGTGTTCCGGGGTTGGGTTTTCAGTGCCGCATTGGGGACATTTGCTGATGCGTGCCGTAGGGCAGACATCTGACTGTTGTCCAGCCGTCATGCAGTTCTGACAGACTTTATGTGTCTTTCTGTAATGGTAGCAAACAAGTTTTCCGTGGAAGTACACCGCTCAGGGAACCGTGTCACCTTCAAAAGTCAGCAGTGCTGTTTTCGATTGCCCTAACATGCGGGCTTGGATGATTTTAGTCTTCCACGTCCTCACTCTGAGGCCTCTCATGAGGTCGTCGATGGTTTGCCGGGTAAAAATTTGTGGACAATTCCCTTCACCTCATGTTTGGAGGAAGCCACGTGCGGTATTGCGTCATACGTGATGCTGCCAAATCTCAGGAACTTGATTTTCCGAAGCTCGTTCACAGCCTCTTCGTTCGGCGTGCTGACGATTACAATGTTTGAACCCTATCGTGGGCGAACAATTGCTTCTTTCTGGCTTTTCAATCCGCCCAGGCATGCGTTTTCTGCGGCCTGGTGATTTCGAGTGTTGAGAAATTCTTGAGAGGGAGTCCTTTCCTCGGCCTGATGATACAGCATTGGTAGGATCTCGGTTGGATTATCGAAGTATTGTTCATGGGTCAGCCAAGAAGACAGCACTGAAAATGCTGGGCCCACTGCTGCGCCAGGGGATTCACCTCAAATCGGGTGCTTTTTTAACTGGTCTGGTCCAAAGCTTGTATGTTGAGCGCAACAAACGGTGTTTAGAATATCAGAGAACATGCATAGACTTGCTCTATGCTTTTAAAATTTCATCAATGAGTAACCATCCTCTAAACCTGTACTTAACGATACATCCACAGCCCAGCTCTATTTAAATCCTCCGTCTTTTCGCTGCCCTTTTCACTGAGGGTGAGAGAGGCAGCTTTGGGTCTCACCTTCCACGTTCTAGATTTGTACACATCATCGTTTTCTGATAGCCCACCACCATGGCAGTTTCACGCTGTATCCTGTGATTCGCCTTAACAACAAACATTCAGAAAAGTCGGGTTCCATGAATAGCAATTTTGCAGCATTTGTATCTCTGGAGGAAAAATGCAAGTGCACAGACTTCTACAGTGATGCTTCCAAAACTGCTGGTATGGTTGCCTGTGGACCTAACCTTAATACATGTTGAACTATGAATGTATACACCAGCATTTCGACAGCAGAGGCGTATGGCATCTTACTGTAAATCATATTGTCCAAAATAAAATTCCCATTTCCATTATTTACACTGACTCCGTGAGTGATGTCCAGGCATTATCTTCCAAAAAGCCTAGAAAGAACCATGTCATCAATCTTGTTTTTAACACAATCCTGGCCGCATACACTCGAAAACTCAAAATATTTATATGCTGGGTTCCTAGGCACTCTGGCATTGCCGGAAACGAAGTGGCTGATGAGAGAGGGCTGGGGCTGCTCTGCTTAAGAACACAGCAGGAGCAATGGTGCTGTTGGCCTTAGATCCCCTTGCGCCAAAAAACCCTACCAAAGAAGAAGTGATGAGTGTGCAGAAATAGCAAGGCGCACAGTGCTACAGAGCGCGTGCCCACAGTGGCATCGTGAGAGAGAGATGAGGATTTCAGCAAGCACGAAGGCCCATCGAATCAAAATTAGGAAAGCCAATTTCGACACATTCGCACAAGACCTTGCAACTCCTCAGCAGTTCAGCAGTGCATCATGCGCTTACGGCCTGGAGAACGAGCCCGTAGCCCGTAAAGAATATAAAGCGTTGCAGAAATGCACAGTGACTGAGGTCGGCCTCGTGGTGTGCATACCGCAGCCATGGTTATGTTGCAGCCCCAACGGATTGTTAGTAAAGGAGGGACAAGATTTGCCTGTTGGAGGTCAAATGTCCGTCAAGGTGTGAGAAGCGGCCAATAGTTGATCAGAACGTCAACGTTGACTACCTTGAAGTTCACAGGAAAAAGCTTAAGTTGCACAAAAACCACGTGTACTACACGCAGGTACAAGTAAGCATGTACGTTGTTGGTGCAGGTGTGTGTGACTTCTACGTTTACTCACCAAGGGGGTCTGTGTGAAGGTGAAGAGAGACGATTCTTTTTTACGGGAAGTAATACCAAAATTGGAATGGTTTTTCTTTAGGCACTACTTTCCAGCTGTCCTAAAGAGACAAAAAAGCCTATGATGCAGTCACACTTGCTCTTTATTGCATACGAAGTTCAAAAGACAAAAAACACAATAAAACCACGCATTTGTTTTTATACAGTCGATTACTGGACCCTGCATGTTTGCTAGGATGCTACATACGTGCACAATGTTGTCGATGTTGTACTTGTTGCATTTGTCTTTATACAGTCTTGATTACTGGACCCTGCACGTTTGCTAGGATGCTACATACGTGCACAATTTTGTCAATGTTGCACTTCAGCTGTGGGGTTACTCTTTGTCTCAATATGGAAAAAATCTTGATGCACTGGATGCACCTCTCAACATGAATTTGGTGAGATGTAACCTTGTACATCTCGGCTATTTCCGCTTTGGTAAACTGCTCATTCGCCCTTGCAAACGGTGGCATGATGAGCGTCACCTATTTTGTATCCAAGCTCGACTTCACGTGTGGAAAGCCTTTATCCGCCATAACCATATCACCAGGTTCCAAGAGATTAATTAACCCAGAATTAGCAAGGATGTACGTGTCACTTGCTTTGCCACCGTAAACATTCGAAACGAATGTAATGTACCCTGATGGGGTAATGCCGACAAGAAACTTCAGTGTGAAATCGCTTTTGTAATTGCTCCAGCAATTTACACAGTCGGAGACCTTGCCAGGCTTCTCAATTCTCACTTCAGTACAATCAACAATCACCCTACAGTTAGGATACTTTGCGCGAAAAGAAGCAGGCATTGCCCCAAAAACCGTCTCCCTGGACATCCATTTCAGCCAGCCTTGTGTGCCTACATACACAGAGTCCAAAATTGCATAAAAAATGCGCGATGCGCTGGTATGATGAACACCAAATAGTACTTCTAGGGCGGAAAATGTCATGCCATGCTTCATCTTCATCACGAAGAGAAGCACCTTGCTTTCCATCGGAAGATCTAAGTACCGCTGGGCACGCACCTGTAAACAAATACTTTTTTATAGCAAAAGCAAGAAATGGCCCAATGAGCAAAAAAAAGACGGCTTCTCTGTGAAGGGTTCCACAGCGCATGCATCAACTCAGT
This sequence comes from Haemaphysalis longicornis, assembly GCA_013339765.2. Taxonomy (NCBI): domain Eukaryota; kingdom Metazoa; phylum Arthropoda; class Arachnida; order Ixodida; family Ixodidae; genus Haemaphysalis; species Haemaphysalis longicornis. The sequence goes on along the minus strand of JABSTR010003813.1, from coordinate 41,922 downwards.
GTAACGAAAGATAGCCTCAAAATCAGTACACAGCATATGTAGAAAGGAAGCCAAAAAAAAAGCAGCCAACGGAGAAAACAGGCAGCGAAATTCCTCATCGTCACCAACTATCTTAGAGCATGCCAGAAGGAAGCAAGCAAGAGGACAAAGCCCTTTGAGAATGCTGTGGGAATGGGTGAAAACAAAAAGTAAGGCTCAATGGGTTTTCTTGCACCAATTACGCTACTGACTGTGTGAACTTCGAACCCAAATTTTAGCATCACCCCTTTTACGTGGATTCTATATTTACCTTTGGGATCAGACTGAGCAGCGTCATGAACACCAATGATGTCACTCCAGTCAGGTCCCTCAGAGCATTGTCCTTATCATTGCTGTCCACCAATGACTGGGAGCCGTAAAAACCTTTTGGGCTCTCGTGGTCATAGACACGAATGTTCTCTTATGGCCATAGACACGAATGTGCTCTCGTGGTCATAGACTGAAGGAAGCGGATAACTGTTGTATCCTACAAGCCATGCTTACCAGATGCAGAAATTATAGGGCACCCTATCTATCTAAGTACAAAAACAATGCAATTCTGGCATTGTAACGTGCAAATTTTACAAGACTTCACTTCTACCAACCACATAATGAAACTGAGTCCATACAACATTCTCATGGAACGAATCGAACAAAGCCCATCCTCACCGTTTTCATGTACCTGTGCAGGAGACAAGAGGGATGAGAAGTGAAGCTTGCACACAGACACACACACAAACCAAATCAAGGCCATTCTGCTCTGAAAATGTTTTACGGCCCTTGTACTAGCTATGGGTGATGGAAGGAGCTAAAAGTAGCGGACATCCTTACAATATGCCCACAACTACTGACTTAAGTGCATGACGTGAATGGCACTAAGTACTCATGAAGTGCTGGAGCACTTACTCCAAAAAACTCTGTAACTTGGCTGCCATATAAACAGGTGTGGCAGTTAGAAAGAAGGGTGGCGACTTTGTACATGCCTCCCACGTGCTGTAGCGAGAACTTTTGATTCTTATGAAAGTCCACAAAATAAAACTCGCCAGCCACCACCCCGAAGCCCCACTCCACTGCTTGCCGCACAGTGCTCATGCGGCGGTTGAAGCGGGCTTCATGGGGCTGCAGGGATGCGCCTTCCATAAGGCTTCATTAGAAGCGGCTTCAGTGGATAGGCCGGGTCCCCATAGATGACCAACCTCTGGCCCTGTGCCACCTTCTCGAGGTTCTCATACAGCCTGGAATCCTTCAGGATACCTGAAGGAACGGAAACAAATTTTCAGTGCAGTAGTTTGTTAGAAAATTGCACTCTACTTTGCAAAACAGTTTTCCTTGAAGCACGAATATTTAAATTGGCAAAACCCTGTTTTAGCGATTTGCTCTCCTAGAAGCAAACAATCAAGTCTTTTTTTGTGTGTGCATACTCTGCAGTTACTGTGAACCCTCAATAACTGAAACTGCTGCAAGCTTGGGGAAAATTCCAGTGAACCGGAGTTCTGAGTTGTACTTTTCCATACACAGACACTTCCTTGAAGACTTTTTTGAAAGAGAAACGGCAATCCCGCTTGTGTTGCCGCAATCCGCTGAGAACCTCTTCATAATGACCATGCTTTATAGGATAGTGCTGGTAATTGTAGAATAAACGCATCCTGACCTGTGTTACTTGTTGCTTGGTCTGCTGTGGTTATGCTCTGAAAAGGCAAACGTTGTCGATGTTCCTGGAACAAAATTGTTCAGTCAGGGAAAGGCAACCCAGCGCAGCCAGATTTTCGTGTCGCACTCACAGTGGGGAAAGTGATGTATTGCAGGAGATGACTAACTGCACACAATACAGAGCACCGTGGCAGACTACAGCAGAAATCGAAACTGCCTGTGCCAAAGGCCAGCCATGGCGCGTGCGGCGCTGGCGTCACCGGTTAAAGGTCAGCCCGGCTGCTCGCTGTAAATGGTATGGTCGCCACTGCAGAAAACTTCTAGATGTGACGTTAGAGTCAGGACTGCCGTTGCTCCCATTATATTTCTTCACTAGCCCTTCTAGTGCGGCCCCGAGTGAACAGCGATTTCGTGGTTCTTACATAAATAATTGCAATCACACGCTTCCAGAATGCCAGCTGAAGAACCTGTGGGTTGCTCAGACAAAGACCAATTTCCAAAACAGCCGTGGCTGGTTGATGCAACGTGGTAAGCCATCGGCAAGTGAGAGTATTCGTTGTGACGTCATCACAGCGTGAAAGTATGCTGGCAGCTTGAGCCGTGCAGGTAGCGACCATACCTCTGGTGGTGAACTTGCATGGGTGCAATGGGGGACGGTGTTGTTATGGTGCGCGGCGTTGACAGTGACCAGCGGTCACTCCCCCTTCATGTGGGATGTTTCTATTTTATGCAACTGGATACTGCTGCCATACTACCGGGAATGTTTTTTATTTGTTTCCACTTAACTTTTGTTTGCTAGCACAGCACTGTAAACAGGTGATCTGTTCAATAATTAAACTTCTCCACAACACACTCCAGGTCCACAACACACTCCAACACACAAAAAGTTAAGGAAAGTAATCGTCGCAATTATCTTACCAGCATCATGGCGCCTTCCTTTGTATACGGCCCATCTAGCTGGCAGATGATGCCGTTGGCACACATGACGGCTTGGTATTTGACAACATGACATCTTTTGTGCCCAGAGAAGAATTCTTGCTGGTCCAGTGTGAGGCGGCAAATGCGGCGTGCCGTCCCATCAATGAAGCCCCAGCAGCTCCTGAGTGAGGCACCCCTCGCATGTACGGCCTGAAACATAGAAGTGCGCTCCGTGCAGAAACGCAATGAGTTCTTACCTCGGCAAGCTCTTGCAGTTGGGATGGATTCATCCACCGGTGGCTCGTCATGTCAGAGTAAGTGGGCGAAATAATACTCGATGTGCGCGAACACTTTGTTCACAACACTTGAAATAACTGTGCCGTGGCACCCGAACTTCACTTCCAGTTCGCACAGCCTGTTCGGGTACGCGAGGCGCCGCAGGGTCATGCAGAGTGCCTCCATACCGGACACCCTCACGCGTTGGGCGCTCATGACTTCTTCCGGCACTCTGAGCAACGTGCGTAGCTCGTCGATGTCGCCCTTGTCAAAGCGAAACAGTTCCAAGAACTTCACCCGCCGTATACTCCAGCAGGCCGTACTGCGAAGTGTAGCAGGGAGGCTCAGGCTGCTCGAGCTCCGACGTGAGGAAATAGATGTCTTCTATTTCGCGCCACGTGAGAGCATCTAGCAGCAGCGGGTCGGGCAGCACACTGTATGGCACAGCTGCGGTTGAGGGAGCCCCCCACGAAAGCACAAAAGGTGAAACACAAGATGGTTCGCGAACCAAAACACAGCAAGCTTGCGAGGGTGACGCAAAACACTACCAGCAGCGCGATAAACAGATCGAAAACAGAAGACGTCAAATGCACAGCCACTGTCACTGAAATGCACTGGGCACGACCCATGCCCGACGCAGCGCGCAGGTAACAGGCCCCCGCAACACGTCGCTAGCCGTCTGCTAAATTATAAATGTAACCGTAATTGTCTTACATTGATTGGAACAATGATTGTTTACTTTGTGTAAGATTTATTTTAGATTTACAATGCTTTAGGGGAAACTGTGTTGTTTATTTACGTATTTTTAGCGTGTGGATCTTTGCAACAACTCGGCTAATCCGCCGTTACACGGAACGAACGGTACGACGCTAGGAGTGCTAAAACACGTTGTCCGTCTCACTCCACGTAAAGGATCCGATACATGCGCGCGCATGCGCAGTCGGGTCCCGGTACATACGTAAACGACGTAACGAACGGAACGGCCGGAGCATACGGACTGCTAAAACTCTCTATTTTCATCATGTTCAAGTGCTTCGGCTATACCGACCAATGACTGTACTGCCGCATTCAGTTCTGAGTCCGCGATTTCACGTTGGAGGCCCAGTAGTGCACAGTCTTCACAATGTCACGGCAGTTGACTAGCAAATCGTTGAGTCTTGGAACGCTTCCAAATCCGTACTTACTGACCAGGTTGTGTAGGCATGGTCAAACACACAGGTTCTGTTCTGTGCACGCGAGACTCACCCCCGTATTCTTAATCGCGCCTCCACTCTGCACTTCTACTCAACTTGAGAAAGTGGCGATCGGACGGGATCCTCCACTCGAGTGGCCAACGCGTTTCCCAAACGGCCCTCCCGGATTCCTCAGCGGAGTTGCTCCTCGAGAAATCCTCCTCGCCACATGATAGACATGACAGTCACTTGGCGTGGAGGCTACGTGTTTACGTTCAGTCTAAAACAAACGCTAAGCTTAAAATTAACGCGTAGTTGTTTGCTGTGCAATAAAACAAGGTGTAAATAAATGAGGTGTTCTTTGTCTATGACATTTCGCTTTAGCGTAGCATAAACTACGCTGCTGAACGGCCGAAACCATTCTCCCGTCTAGCAACAACCTGCCGCCTCCGCTCGCGTGCGCGGGAGGCTCGTTTCCCGGGGTCATTTCATGTGCGCGCCTCGTTCTTCATTCACCATGAGTGTGCCACGGTTTATGTACACGAGGGAGGAGCGCCAGCACCTGGCAAACTTGGTCTCGAAGTATGATGTGCTCGAAAATCGGCAAATGGATAATGCGTCGGTAAGAGCAAAAAATAAGGCATGGGAGCGCCTTTGGCTCGAATACTGGGGTGCACAGGCCTGTGAACCCAGGAAGCTCACCAGTTACCGTGAGGCGGCCGTCGGCAGCCACGCCTACCAGTAGCTCGCAGGGTGCTGCAGTGCCTCCTATCAACAGGCCGGCTGTTGGCAGCGTCCATGTGCCAGCTGCAAGTAGCTCTGCGGGTGCCACACCACAGCGTGCCACAGGGCCTGCTGGTAATAGGCCGGCCATTCGCAGTGCCCCTGCGCCAGCCGCAAGTGCAGCAGGAGCCCGGGACGAGGCCCTAGAAAGTGTTCATGCCCCATTTGTCCATGCGAGGGCTGACGCGGTCAACGAGGAGAGGCAGCAGAAGTTCCAGGAGCACCGACTTACATTGAGGCTGCTGCAGGGCGAACTGGCGCAACAACTTTTCATGCAGGAGAAGGACATTGCGCTTCGTGAACGTGAGCTGATGTTTGAGGAGAGGGCAGTTGCCGTGGAAAAAAATTGATCTAGAAAAAAGCAAAATTCGAACTGGAATTGCTCACGGCACAGCTTGCACAACGTTGAGCGCAGCTTGCTTCCAAGCATAAAAGATTAGCCCCTGCACTTGTGTTGCAGGGTAAATAAACAAGTCTGATAATCCCAGAATTTTTCTGTTGTCACATTTATTTTGTACATGTGGGGCCAGCGAAAAATCACTCTCGCACATACACCACATTTTCAAACAGAGTGACTTCTCCACATAATTGTGGGTTTCGAGCGCATGCAAATTGAAAATCTGTCTTGAATGTGCCCTGACAGCCGCGGCGACAGTGGGGAGTGGGCCGTAGCCTCCCGCAGCTGCTTTCAAAACGGGCAGCTAGGAGGATTTCAGTGTTTTTCACGAAGAAAAACACCGGGCAATCAGATTTGCCCGGTGACGGGAGCCAACGACCGTGTCTACAGGAGGCCGAGGTACTTGCAGGCACAACTGCCGGTTCGGTTCTGGCAATACTGGTGCAGGCACTGCAGGTGGGGTCGGCTCCTGGCGTCGGCAGGCAATATTGTGCAGAACAGCACAGGCTGTTATTATGACAGCTGAGCGTTCGGGCCGGTGCTGCAGCCGCATATCCAAACAAGGGAAGCGACGCTTCCAGATTCCAAATGCCCGCTCAACCGTGTTTCTCGTGTGAATGTGTGCTGCCTGGTACCTGCACAAAAGAAACAAGTAGTCCCAAGTAGATGAAAAGGGCTATGCTGTGGAGCTAGCACACAAATATTATTACTATAAGGTCGTCTACATGGATACGGCAGTATTGCATGTCCCAGTGCATCTGACCAATACAATACGCCAGCGTTTACATGTAGCACATCAGCTGTCACTCCCACACAGTGAAACACATGCACGCTCTCCTACAAACTGCTAATATATGCCAGCCATCCTAACCTACTGCTGTCTGCCGCATTTGTGGGGTGTACTGGTCCATTTTACACAAATGCGATTCCTAAAACAAAACAAAAAACATTCCAATGCACCCTGTTGCATTCTTAAAACATGCTCAATATTGCAGTGTCTACACAGCATGCTTGCCTGGGTTGATTACAGACAGCGCTTCGAGATGTCGAGCCACTATTGGCAAGGACACCTCGCATATAGTCACGTAAGGTTTCAAGAATTAAGTGCGTGCCCAAGGATGAGGGAGACAAAAAGGGCACTCTGCTTCAATGTGATGATCACTACTCAGAAAGACATGTTATGAAGGCTCCTAATATTCTGTACAAGTGGTGCCTCATAGCAAAGTGGCATACCTGGCCTCTGGACTGCCCGGTGCCCTTGGGTTTGCAAGCGGCGTCATCAGGTATGGCAAGCATGTGTAGCCAGCGTCTCCGAGCAGCAATCCAGGCACGCATTTTGTTTCATAGAGGACCCGTGCACGGCTCTTGTCGAATATGTGACTGCCGTGCCAGGATCCTGGGGCCTGGCGATGAGGTCGTACTGCAGCTGGGGTCCCGTGACGGCCTGGAATAGCAAATAAATACCAGTGTGTGGATGCGATGAGGTGACACCATAGCATGTTATTATTTCAAAGAACTCTAATTGCATTACACAAGAAAGTGCATTTGGTAGGTGGTAATATTTCAGTCTAGTTTGTCTTAAGCAGCACCAAAACTATACAACATAGTAAGGGATTTACTTTACTGTTGCAATACGCCTACAATAAACTAGAAAATTTTTTCTTCAACGAGATTCCTTCTCTAGAAACCAACTGAAATGACAGGATACCAGAATGAAAAGGTATTGTTACAATTACTAAAATGCTCGTTTAGCATGGTGCTTTATGAAGTTCAACGCTGCGTTAGACAAGTGCTTGCCCGCAGATTGCTTATTGCATTCGGGGGGGGGGGGCGACGTAAGGAACGAACGGAAAGAAATAAAGAAAAGGTGGTAAGGGCTAAGGGCGGTACAGTGAGCATGCGTAGAAATGAAAAGAAGCATGCAGACTGACGCGCGCTCCCTAATAGCTGCACGGAAAAACGTCACTATTACTGTAACTGTCGTATCGAAGTGAATATAACGTTCGGACAACCGCCAAGGAACGTATTAATATTGCGGAACTATCATATCGATGCTCGTAAAGGGGGGATGGGGTGTGGAAGGGCACAAGAAGTGAACTTACTTGAACATTTATTGAAAAGTACCCCTTCCTGTTGCGGTAGACCTCGCCGTTGGGACCGCCGGGTGCCTTTATCCTCACGTGCGTGCAGTCAATGCACCCGGTCACGCCCGGAAACTTCGCGATCTTATAGAAATCGCAAGCGATGTCGTGGAAGCTTTCCCGGCTGTCGGGGAACATAACTTCAGCACGGAAGAGGCACCCCGCGATCAGCTCCGACATGCGCTTCACAGCGCGGCACACCGTCGGCTGGCTGACGTTTACCAGATCGCCAGTGACGACTTGGTAGGTCCCAGCACCGTAAAAGCGTAGTGCGATCAGCAGCTGCAGCATAAGCGGGATGGGCAACCCGCGGTTTGTGACGTTCTCCTGAACGGGCAGGCGGGCCAGCAAGTCGACGACGGTCTCCTTCGTGAATCTATATCCATATAGAAACTCGCCTTCGCTGTAATACTCCAAGGGGTTTTGCCGATCCCTGAAGCGTGGTCTCGGCACAGTTTCCGCCGGGAGATCGTCTCCCTGGTTCACAACTTCTCTTACAAACAGCACAAACTCGACCAACTCCGCAAAATCAGCGTCGTCGGCCGCCATGACGAGTGACGAGGGACGACTCAAGGCGGCCGGCCAGCTCCCTTGAGATTTCGAGGACTGGTGCCGGGGGAATCCCCCGCTAGGGGCGCGTCTCAAGTCGAGCTGCGTCTAAGAAACGAAACACTCGCTTGAAGAATACGGGGGTCACTGTGCACTTCATGTTCGAGCTAACATCAGTGACTGCACAAGCTTCTTTTCCCATCATGTGTAATTCTTCAAGGCACCTTTGAAACTGATTCTTGAGGGCAGTGCCTGTATGTCTCTCGGTCATGTGTCGTCTCGTGCTCAGAGTCAATGATACGAGCTCGACGTTCTCTGAAATGAAAACAGCAACTATGACACTCTGAAATAGTGGGGTCAGAAAAAAATCTAATAAAAAAATTGATAGTGTTCGGCCAGGCACATGTTTATCTGCCTTTGAAACTCCTCGTGAATGTAATAAGGATGACACCAGGCAAGACGTCAGTAAAGGTGGTTACAGAAACATTGCTCTGCCTGTTATGGTTGTTTGACAGTCTGTTAGTGAAACTGAAAGCAGTGTCATCGACAAAGCATTCTGGATTTGTTTACAGGCCTAATTTTTACAGAAGACGACATTTAAAATGTTGGAGATAACTTCAGCTGTTTATTATCTGGATTCTCAAATATGTCTTTCGGTGGCTAATGACGTTGATTGACGGGGTACGAATAAACAAATGTAGCCATTGACAGTCTGTTGTGGATGCACCACCTATCCACAATGATTGCCTTTCATTAACAGGATTCGTTTCCTTGACAGTGCCATGATGGCATGGTGATGCATTACTGAGAGCTCACAGGAAAACACTGCTGTTAGAGATCGTTATTTTGAACCCCAAGGCAATGCCATCTCAGTTCGAATTAATGAAAGTTTGGACTAATGAAAGTGAACAATAACTACAGTATACTGCATTAACGTGAGAGTTAGGGCGAATGGGTACTTCGTTGAAAAAAATGCTTACAGCGTGAGAATTACAGCACAAAGGATGCTTAGTGCACAAAGGATGAAGAGAGTGGCAACATGGACAAGTGCTTGTCCTAGCCACTCTTTTCGTCCTTCGTGTAATTGCACCGTAAGCATTATTTCAATGGAGTATACTGGAAGTGGGAAGCCGTACAGCATGTCAACTCTTTTATTCTTGAAAAAAGCGTGTGCTTCCGGCCTGCCTTTTGGTTCCTAAAGGCGACAGGCAGCATTTTTTCCTCCAACAAACACTTGTTGCGGAAAGCCTCATTTTTGCTTTAATGGGACACTGAAGTGATATGTAAACAATGCGGGATTACTTGCGCAAATTGTAGTCCGGAGTCCTCAGGCCCATGTTTCGACCACTCTGTGCGCGTTTACGCGATTTTATTTAGTAGAAAAATTAATTCGAAAATGCTGTCCTCCTCTCTTTACGCTCGCCCATTTTCTGCGGCGTTTTCGTGTGACGTCGCGAGGAGCCGAGCTCGCAATTGTCTGCGCTACTGCACTGCTCCCCGGCCTTCAGACAGAGTCAGTCGGCCCAGCGTTTCGTCCGCCGGCCGCCGACGGGTCGTCGCAATGGACCTTTTTCCAGTAGCGATCTGCGCATGCGCGGGCTGCTGGTCCGCCATTCTTGGCAGGCGCCTCGGGCAAAATAAACAAAAGGGCGCCCCTCAGTTCTCTGCTTAGGTTTTCTTTTTTCTCTCTCCCTTTAGCCACCTCGTGGTGGGTTCGTACGTGCACACAATAATGGCTTTCTAAGTAAAGGGGCAAAGACGTTTGAGGCTGACCACGCTGCCATCGCATGGCTGCCAGTGAGGGGGTAACGAAAATGAAAAAAAAAAAACAGAAAAGGGGCGCTTCGAACACTGCAGATTAGTCACGGAACGTGCGCCTGCTTTCATGACATTCATGTGAAAGGTAGAGGTGACGGGTGAGTGCGGGAGAGACTGCAGTTCCAGGATATTTTGTGCACGAGTTCTCCGAAAGCTTAACAATGTTGGGGGAGTGCCTTACTGCCATTTTTAGTTCGCCGTGGTGGCCGCCAGAGGGACCGGTACTAGAAAAAGGTCCATTCGTTCGCTCAGTTGAAACGAAGCCAGGACACGTTCGTGAATGGAAGAATGTGCCTTTCTTTACTTGGTTAGTTGGTACACTGTATCTAGCTCCAAGTCAAGGTCGCTTCACACAAGCGCTGCACAAGCGCAAATGCGACGCTTCGGTGACTGGTACGCCAGTAGGAAAATATAAGGCCTCTTGAAGGCGGGAGAAGAGTCAGCGAAGTCAATATAGGTACTAAGGAAATAAAATCAACTGATATTTTTACCGTACAGCGTAAAACTAGGGTGCGGGAAGCACTTTTTTGCGCTGGGCGAACAAGCACAGCGGTCAGCAGCACGACTGCGCATCTGCTAACGCTTTTCCGTCTACGAAATGCAATTGCTAGACGTGAGCTATTGTGGAAACTCGGGGGACGCTTACTGCACGAGCGCAATACAACAAATAGTCACCTAAGCTGCTTGAAATGCCAAAACTAAATAAAAGTGTAAACTGATTGTACAACATATACCTTATATTACCAGGGCCAGCGGAGCCGGCCCCGTGGCCGAGTGGTTTGGGGCGCTGGGTATGTCACCGCAAGTGTTTTGCAAGTCACGAGTTCGAATCCCCCCTGGTTAGGGGTTTTTTTTGTAAGTTAACTTTTTCGTTTTCTGCCGATGTTTTCTATATTGCGTTCGCCTTTTTTGGGGCCGCGACGTTCATGGCTCCACGAACTAGATCACAGAACGCGCGCAGGCTGGCACTGGCGCGCTAGCGAGTTCTCGTTGGCGTGCTGTTGCCATAAGCACTGACTGCTTGCGGGCAGTGGGCACAGGCCCGAATGAACAGACCCTTGGCCTATTGCGAACACGCTTTTTACGATACAGGCATGAGTGAGGCAAGCTCCAAATATGGGGGAAAAGCGCATGACATTTGGGCGTCTGCGGGTACGCGGAGGGCGTCCATGCACTGCGTAGGCCTCGGCTACGAATGCTACGATTCCAAGCCGTCCTGGGAGGCTTATCTTTATGCGTTTTTGCAGCTGACAGCGTGGCAGAAGCGCGGTACGATGATTACTGAGTTACTGAGAATGCCCATCCAATAACGCCACCGGTTGTGTTTTACAGAACCGAAACCGAAACTTGTTTGGTTGCTCACCTTGGGCATCGTCTAATCACGGTGCCCGCACCTCCCAACGTCACAGCTTTAGTTGGTGCGGCCGCCGCAAACCGCGCATGGTAGTTTTTCTTCTTTCGCGCTTTGTAAAATAATTACCGATTTGTCAACAGGATAAACCATGAAAAGTGTGCTAATTTGAGCCAGTCTACGCAGTGCAAGCAAAAACGGGAGCTTGACAAATTCACTTCAGTGTCCCTTTAAAAACTGCATAAGTGGCTGGATGCATTTCGTCCGGCCGGGACTTCTGCGCTACCAGTGGCAGTATGCTTCCTCCTAGTCGTCATTGGCAGCCACAGTTTGTGTGCTTGTGACCTGTGATATGATGGCTGCATCTGTCAGCACACCACACGCACCACTGTACTCGTGTCCCCATTGACCGAGCTTGCATAGAACGTGTCATCCACAATATTGGCCCGCCGTACAGGACTTAGATTGGTTTTACCTTATTTGGCCGTCTCCATTTAATGCAGCCTTGCGTGTAGGCACAGGGTAGGTTTGTTTGGCCATGTGCGAGGCGCCAGAGCGCGGGGGCATGTAATTTGGTTTATCCGTGGCTCTGTTAACTCAGTTTCACATTAACAGACTTCTTTATACACACACTTCTATGGAGACTTGACTGGACCAAGTCATACAGTTTTAACTATCCGTAAATTCGAATTAGTGAAGTGCGAATGAATGGCTTTTGTGTTTAAATGCATGCCATTCTGCACGAAACAACTTTTCTGCCAGTTACATTCAGCAGCAAAGGTAAAACTATGACAGTTATTGGGGTGAAAGGTCGGCATTGCTCATTAGGAGACAACTCGTGCTAGTACATTCATTCAATTCAAACGATTGCATACATGTACGTGCTCAGTGGAGCTAACCATGAACTGCACACTGCGACTTTGCTGGTTTTCTGGCCTGCCTGAAACAAACCTGACTGTTCAGACTGACTTATCCAACAATTCCACTTACTTCGTAAAATTGCATCTGTTTCATGATATAGCCGAAGTAAAACCAGCTGTACTTTCAAGGCTTCTAGTGGGAAAAACAAAACGGCTGAAATTTGCCACATTCGGCATGGTGAGGTGCCGGTACATGTCTGCCACCATGGATATAGATGGCAAGTCTGTTGCGATCCATCTCCTCCTAGCAGCAAATGTTATTGACATGCTCCTTGATGTGGAACATCTTAGGCTTTCCTTTTTGCATTTCCTTCTGCATCCCTTGCACACGAGCATCCAGTTTCCTCATCCTCCGCACGGCAGAGCTCCATATCCGGGAAGAAGTGCATTCATTACGGCATTCATTAGGCCAGTGTTGTCTTCTAAGGGTTAATAATCTGCACCAGATTAGGCGAATTAAAATATGCATGCTAACCAATCTCGATATAAATAGCGAGATAATAATAATAATTTCTATATTTTCCTTCCAAAAGTGATGGGGCAGATAGAAAAAAAAAGCTAAAGAAACAGCTTCTTGCAAAGTGAAGACAGAAGGAAACCTCTATGAATAGGGCACGCAAAATTCTCCAAACTGCCTCCGAGGAGCTGATATACCGACCACTCTCATACAACGTAACCTCATCCCTGTCGTTCACCTATGCAGACGACGCTTGGTCACTGCTTTTAGTCATGTACTTGCAAATTTACTTGATGGACTTGACAGAGTCATAGTATTGCAGATTAATGTAGGCATTGAAAGTGGGTCACAGGACAGGGTCACAGGGCACCAACCACCGGTTGGTGAGCTTCATTCCTTTGATTTGGACGGTGAATGCACCGTCAGATGGAGACCTTCGGTACTGCGAGTATCCGTCTTCTCCTGTCGGTGTCATTCAGGAAAGGCGGGGGGAACCTCTTGCTGCAGCTGCCTTGTTTCATGCACGGAGATTAGTTGTCGCTGCCGGAGCGGCCATGAATCATGTTGGCTTTGACAATGTCGTAGGGGAGGGTTCTTGGTCAGGGTCAGGTATTTCAGCAGAGATTACTTGGTCAATTATACCAGGGAAGATTGGCTTCTCGAGCCAGAGAAAAATGTGGACATGAGGATGACCCCCCTGCTGCACTTGACAGAGACCATGAAGCACCGCAATGTCCCAAGCAAAACTCTTGTGAAAAAGAGACACCAGTTTTTTACCTTGAGATAGAACACCCTGTCTATTATGTCGTGTCAGTCATGAGACTTCTGCTTCGGCAGCGATGCATCAGTGATGTCCATCCATCGAGGCTTAGAGGTGAAAGATACGAGCATGTAGGGATGGCCATAGTGGCGAACGTATGCCATAGCATCTTGAGTCCGCTCACGCATGTAGCGAGGTCGCCCAGTGAAGGTTGTGGGGAGCACCACCATGTGACCCAGCTGGGAAGTGTCAGCGTCTTACCTTCAAATGGCGTCTTTCAGGTGGTTGTAGCTGTCAGCCCTCAGCTTCCCCTTGTTTTTCCTGATGAGCATTAACCTCGCAGTCTCTATTTTGGTGTGCATGTCCACCAATGATTGACTGAAGACCTTCAACTGCTGCTCAGCCGAACCCAAAATTATGGATCAAAGTTTTTCTATGACCTTGAGTTCATTACAATACTTCCTGATTAAACCCAGTAGAATGGTCAATCGAAAGTATGAAGTTACTGATTATCGTATTTTCCGGTCTATAAGTCACACCTTTGTATAACGTGCACAAAAGGACAGTTTTTCCCAAAAAGAAAACGTATGCAAGTCACACTGATGTATAAGAATCACCGGTGTACAAGACGCACTTTTTAATCAGGTAAACTCGTAGAGGATCAGTTGGTTAGAAAGTGCAGTGAAGGTACATAGTTGCAGCGGCCGCCACATCTCAACGCATCCCCGGTAAGCAGCACTAGACAAGGGCAGATAGATACTATCCAAAGTCTAGACAGCACTAACTTCTCAAAAATGGTTTATTCATACACAGAGATGGCATGTACTTACAGACGGCGTTTAGGCAAAACCGTCAAAGCCTTCCTCCGACTTGTTAACAAATATTCAGCAACTTCATGCGGGATTTCCGCCGGCGCATCGCTGTCGTCGTCCGACTCACCACTCGCGGACTCGATCAGTACGGCCTTTATGAACCCAGTTACAACTGTTTTTGTATAAATGGAGTCCCAAGAGTCGAAGTCTCATTTGGCCACCTCTCCAAAGGTTGCGGGCGTCATGCGTCCTGTCTTCGTAAATCAGCGCAATAAAGATGTCATGCCGGATGGATGTGACACGAACGGAAGCAGCCCAAAAATTGAAACTTTGTGGGGATTTTTGTGGGGCAAGGTGTCATTGTGGGGCAAGGTGTCATTTTAAAAATTAGCAGCACATTTACCTCTTTCAGAGTAACACTGTCTGTAATATTTATAAGTGGCATTTTGTATTTGCAACCCAATTTGCTGTTACATTGAATTTATTCTGAACTGTAGTTACTGCGCGTGGCAGAAGGTGGCGCACGGTTGTCCCACGAACATTATCAGTATGTTTTTGACTAGAAAAAGCTGCGAGTTGTTTAGTTTAACGTTCTGAAGTGACATATGGGCTATGAGAAACGCCATACCGGTGGGCTTCATATTAATTTGGCCATAGAGGAGTGTCTCTTAACCTGCGCTGACATCACGCAGCACACAGGCACCTTTAGAGCGTGCCTGTGCTATACTTATTAAAAGAGCTGTACTTATAATCCTATACTTTCCACGACTTCCTCCTTGACCGGTGTGGCCGTAACTTTCTGCGCTGCCCCAGCCACGCTGCGGCACGCCTTCCCGGTCAAACTGCGTTCCGCAGCTTCATCTTGACTCCAGAGGCGGCGTGCCAATTCTAAGGGAAACTGGGCATCTGTTGTCCCCGTAAGATCCACTGCCACTTTGGCTCAGGCATAGTCAAATCTGGGCCAGTCTGCACCTGTAGTTACAAAACAAGTCATAGCAATGAATAAAATTCTTCCCTAATCAATTTGAGTTTCACAATCTCACCACTTTATAATGAGGCATTGATCTTGTACCTTAATTTACTAGCAGGCCAAATCACGTGACTAGGATCGCTAAATACCACTTGATGCAGAGGGATAGAGCTCAGACACATGACACCATAATGCTATGCAATATGCACTGCTTCTTTGCATTTTCATTGGGCAGATGAACTCTTTCAATACTCTGCTTAATCAGAAAAATTCAGGTTGGTCCATAGCTTCAGTGCCGGTTCTCATCACATTCGAAGCATTTCTGAAACACGTAGACTATTTCTGGTTAGCTCAGTAAATACGATCTTATTTAGGTTTGATTACTTATTAAAATTGCTCAAAGTGGAGTTGTAACACTTTGTAATTCACGTCAGTGTCACAACTTGCGTTGCTGTGGGAGGAAACGGTTGCATAATGTTCAACCTGAACCATCACAAAACAAATTATACGAAGTTCGAATGGTCAGACGACTTTTAAATGCAGGCAGTTTTATCCCAGTTGGTATCATAAATGATTACCCGCAGCTGCATCCTAAGCCGTCCCAGTAGCATTACCAGGCTTGGTGACAAGCTGGCCACAATGCACTCCCGGGCAGCCAGTGCTCTTACACATAGCTTTGAAAGGCAGGGCTGGTGGCCCATAGGTCGCTACACTTCATTTCTGGGACCGCTGCAGTGAACTCTTCGATAGTGTGTGCTCTGTCCAGCTGACTCAAATGAAACAATGCCTGATCTCGGTCAGTGTCATTTCCTTTTTTCCCACCACTCCCAAGCTTGCTCGCTGCGAAAATCACACAGTGCAATCTTACCTCCTGAAAAAGTTAAATATGATATTTCCGCCTGGGAGTAATCTGTCATCCAATACCTTGGGTCGAAACTCTGGCACCAGGATTTGAAAATCTCGTGTGCTGCTGAAATGCACCCTGAAGTTTCTAACTGAACAGTGAACACACCCACAATCACATAGCCTGTTGGTGTTTTTATGACAAGAAAAAAAAGGAAAGTGAATAGTTTGTTGCTTTCAGGCACACGACACGCACGACCATTACCTGAGTACTATTCTATGGTCATCTTCATGAATTGTGGTCTGCATGGAAAACATCAGTGTTTGTTCACATTCATTTGCAATGCCCTCAAGTATGTTGTCATCAGCATTTATCTCTGGTGGAAATGTTTCTCTCTGTCTCTGTGGTTTTTGTAGGGCTGAAAAAAGTAGTTTCGTGTGGTGTTCTTTTCTCGTGGCTCCTCAACCAGCCTGCCTGTATTAACCTGGTTTACAGAATTGTATCTGTCATTGTGGATACAGTATTTTGTATGTGACCATATGTCCTCTTGAGTTCGATAAAATGCTCTGCATGAACGTGGTGCATTAGGCTTGATGGCAAACAGAACATGCTCGACGTAAAACTGCAGGCATTTCTGCACTTGATTAATGGGGGTGGCTCCCTGCTGCAGGAACACGTTAATCCTTACTGACACCTCGGGGTCCATTGTCTGCCCATAGCCCAGTGCCATTACAAACTTCTGGACTGTGTGGGCATCCATGAAGGAAAATTCGCGTTCACTCGAACCTGGAATGTGACTGATTCTCCTTGTTCATCGTCTGAACTAAGCACCGTCTCCAAACGTGCCAAGGTAGCTTTGGAGGCCTCTTTCCTCTTGCATGCAGAACAATCTGCAAGAAGCTCAATCTGCAATGTAAATCAAGAAAACCCCTAAACCTACGCTCATATTGCACATTGTTGTTGATGAGGCATTTACACACAGATATACCTGCGTACGGGTGCAGCGGCCAGTGTTGCGATACCCATTGTGGTTAGCAGCCCGATACAGAATTTGCGGAACGCAATGGACAAAATGAACCACACAGCCGGTCGCCCGATCCCTGGGGCCGAACACGACCCACTGTCCATCCGTGTTACTGTTGGCAGCAACCAGCTCGCCTTGTGCCTTCACCAACTGCTGGTTTCGTCGGAAGCACCTGCTGTTGCAGGAGACTTGCAAATCCCTAGTCAGAGTGTATAACGTCGCTTCTGAGTTCCTGTCCATGCCGTTCATGCTGAGCCGCTCAATGGACCTCTGGCCATAGTGATAGACCAGGTAAAAGCAGCTGGGAGTGACAACTGCAGACACCTGGCTGAGCATGCAGCTTCCTACTTCAGGTGGCCTCATTGTCTTCACGGGGTCTACGACCGCTTTGTTCTAGTGAAGTGGGCCTCGTGAACCATGACTGTAGGTGCAGTTGTCGAATTCCTGCCTACAAAAGCCTGTGGTGGCGTATAACTTGCACATACGGCGGCCCGATCTCGCGCCTGCATTTGTACGCTGGTTTCCTTGTGACTGGGGGCACCCCTAGCTTTTCCAACGCGGTGCAGGCTTCCATTTCTAGCAGGCCACGCTGCGCTCTTGATAGAAATATTGGTGGGACCAACAGGGCGAACTACTTACAGCAGGTGACGACGGTATGCAGGCTCTGACTGTTGATGGAACACGGATCTGTATGTGCCATTTCTTGTTTTTGTTTTGGGGGTGTTGGTTTCTTTTGGGGGCAGGATGTGCTCGATTTTGCGGCCAATGCGGGGGCCGTTGTACCCGATCATACCATGGCACATTCCTTCAGGGGCTGTGGCGTAAGCAATGCACTGGATGGCTCGGGGGAAGGTGATTTGCATAGAGGAGTGGCAGATGTTAGAGCTAGGGCACCAGGAGACCAGGGTGCACTTCAAGCAGAATTCTGTGAAATTTTCTTGGGGACTGACTCAGAGGAGTCTTTCGATGCTTTTGAGAGTAATGACTAACATTATTTGTCAAAAAATTAGGTGAATGTGATTCCGCGTAATTCTCCTGGTGGGAAAACATTTTCGCCGTTATGTTGAATTTTCGGGTCGATCTGGGATAGCGCACCCTCCCTACTTTGCTAGTGATCTCGACTTGCCTGCAGGGGGGCGCTTGCTTGGAATTTCATGATAGTTTTTGGCCGCCTGCAAGGGGCAAAGGGGCAAATCAGCTCGCTACATAACTGTACTACCTGCATGCTAACATTTTGCTAATGTAAGTCAACCTTCCCGCCTCCAAAATTGCCACTTTACACATTATGGCCTCCACTTTTGAAGGCGTCGCCGGCAGTGAGGCCACTCCGCCTGGCTCCGGCCGGTTGGACTGGCCGGTCAGAGTGCAATACTCCAGTTTCCTACTGTCCCAAAAGTGCTGGGCGAACTCATGGGCCATGTGAGCCGGTTACCACGTCGCCATCATGTAGGCAAATTCGGCCTCCTTGATGCTATGGCCGGAATTAAACTGAACCTGCAAGAACTAAATACACACAACATAAGAACAAAGGCTATTCCCACATTTAGGCGTAATCTAACGGGAGCTTGTACATGCAGGCCTAGAAATGTGTCGCAAAAAGTCAACAATAGAAGTTGAATAACACAGCAGAGACTGAATTTTGGTAATAGCAGCCGCTTTAGAGGGGCAGTCTCAGAGACGCCACACAGACAAAATACAAGTTTTTTGTAAATATTTGGTGTTTATAGTGCCCCGAGCACTTGTCCAGCAGCAAACAATTCCTTATGGACAAATTAGTCTGTTAAAGTTTAAATTTTGATTCTCCCGCCCAAATCACATGTTTTGGGACTTCTGCGATCACGTAACAAAGACAAGTCTTCAAGTATATGTCAGTAAGCCATATAGCCTGCAGTGGACTGTAGGAGCATTTAGTTTACCTCAGTCCTCCAAGATGCTGTCACCATACTGTGCATGATCGCTGTCCACCCTCGTTTTGTTTCTGAACTATATTTCCACCTCGCTTGTGTTCTTCATTGTGCATGGCTGAAATCATGTTTTCAAGGAGCCCGCAGCTGCTTTCAGCTACATCCTGGTTGAGGTTGTTCTGAACCTCTTCGTAGCGCTGGGCAGCAAGAGGCTCTGTCGCAATGCCTTGTGTTATACAAACGCGACCTCAGGATAATTAAGGGTATGTGCAATTATGAATCAGCCTTGAGGGACAACGGGCTTACTGCACTATTAGTGCATGGTGTTCTAGCTTTCAGTTATACCCAGGAAAACTTAGTGTGGATAACCCTAGGCTATTTAAGGTTCTACTTAGTGAAGAAGAATGTTAGCATAAGTGATAATGCTACAAGTACTGCATCGTAAGATGTATGAATTGTTACTTATGAATTTATGAGAAAAAATAATTCGTATTTACATGATTGAGGGGACCCTTAAGGGATCCTTTGGTCTTGTCAGGTTCCGCAACCCTTTTTTCGACTACACCTTCCGATTCAGCACAGTGCCAAACTTTGATGATGACAAACGCACACGTCTAGTTCTGCCACGTGGTACTCGTTGACTGCTGCCGCGTGTCACATTCAAGGGTTTGTGCTTTCTCAGTTGACACTTGCATGGTCCGTGCAAAGAAAAGACAGAACTGCATGTCTTGAAACTTAGGAGGAGCACTGAGAAGACTTAAGGCAACTATATTTGGTAAGAAAAAACTAAGACCATTTCGGAGTGAAACAAAATATCAAAAGGCGGGTCTTTCGAAGCAGAATTTTCTGAAATAGCTAAAACTAAGACCATTGCACAGTGAAACAAAATATCAAAAGGCAGGGCTTTCGAAGCACAATTTCTGAAATAGCTGCACAATGCCACATACTTTGAATACTCAAAACACTAGCACGGTTGAGGTTAGTAGGGCTTCTAAAAGTTGAATTGAAAAGTACAATTCATTGCTTTACCTGCACAATGTCATCTCCTGCAAGATGTGGGGGTGGAACCCATGGTTGGCTGGACGCGAAGAAAGGTAGCGTTGGTAAGCTTTGTGGGGGGCTTTGACTATACAATGACATGCTGTATAATTTGATATCGCATCCATGAGGCTAGAGGAACAGCTGATAGCTTAATGGTGCTAATAAAGATGCAGAGCCATATCGTGTTTCCTGGTGCTGCTGCAACTGTGTTGAGAGCAGTGCCTTCGCAAAGGCCTTCTTTTAGTCCAGCGCAAGCAATCCTCTTGCCAGTTTGTTTGGCATGTTGTTGCTGTTGTATGTTTCGTTGGAAAGCACGGCGCTCTGGGACGGGCCAACTTCGGTAGCGCCAATCCACCGTCTCACTCCTCTCCAGTTGAGTGTCTGAATTGAGTGGCCTTTGATTTGGTTGCCGTGGGGTGCTTGCCACTGCTGGGGCAGATCTGTGCAAGACAGCCGGTCACGGGGTTCCGAAAAGCCTTTTGATTGCAGCTGCATGACGGTTCTGATGACAGCCATGAGGTGGTTGCATGTGACCTTTCCTGCTGGACATGCCAAAGCATCTTTTCTACACCTGGTGAGCAGCAGTGATGTAGAGCAACTTTTAAAAACAGTGACACACTCTTAACCTATAAAAAGAATTTCTCCTCTTAACCATCTGAGCCAATACTTAACGGACGACACAAGTGGCGCAAAAAATTCCTAGACTGCAATGCGCAGAATACACAGCACAACAGAAAAACAGCTATAGAGGAACTTGCCTTCAAAAGAGCAGCTGGCTCAGTACTTGCCGAGCTCTGTACATGGAACATTTCAATATGCATTGGTTCAAGAAATATGAAGGATCCAATCTACGTGTCACCTGTACGACATGCATGCACAGAAGCCCGTAAAATTTCTCTATGTAGGTAAATACAGTGGACACAGTGAGCTTGTAGTATGTGGAATCTTTCTAGCACATGCCGGGGCATTAGAGGCAGTGATGAAGGTTGCCAGAGCGACCAATTCACTCCAATAACTGATGGCTCACATTGAGAAAAACTTGACTCAAATGAAAATTTAGTAAGGCGAAGAAGAAAATTATTATCGTTCCTTGATGTGCAATGGATGTATTAGCTGTTAACCAGCTCACATTAACATTAACATTAACCAGCTCACTGCACAACTTGCTTGTAGGTGCATGCGCAAGTTGTGCGTTGTGTTTGCGGAAAACATGTGAGAGCGCTACACTGGTCTCAGGTACGTACGGGACAACAGCGCGTTTGGACTTCTCTCTGCCCTGACTGGACACGCTTTCATTCTGATACACAAGAAAGGAGATACCAAAACCTTTTAACAATTACAGACCCATTGGCGTACACTTAGTTGTATACGAACTGTTTACCAAAGTAATAGTTAACAGCAGAAGTGACATCCTAGATTCCCCACAACCCAGAAAGCAGGCTGGATGGGCTGGGAGGCACCCGAAGAAGAATATATGACAGAAGAATATACATACAACGAAAGCAACTTGCTGGTGATGACATACGGAGAGAAAACTTGGCGCCTTACTAAACAACAGGAAAGCAAAATAAGGCTGGTCCAATGAGCCGTGAAACGAAAATATGGTAGGAGTAACACTTATGAACTGGAAACGAACTTTCTGCATCAGAGAACAGGCCCGAGTAGATGATATCATACATGAATAGAAAAATAAATAAATAAAAGGAAAGAAATGGACTTAGGCTGGCTGTGTAGTGAGCTGAACTGGCAATGAGTGGACTGATAGTGTAACAGAGTGGATAACAAGAGACGGGTCTAAAAGAAAGGGAAGCCCAGTAACGCGATGGAGGGACAAACTTAGGAAATTCAGAGGGAAAGAATAGATTTGAGCAGCGCAGGAATTTTCTCAGTCAGAGGCCATTACTTTGTGGCAAGTGCTCGAATCACATTTAGGAGTGCCTCCTGCTGTGCCATAAAGATGCGGTGTTCCTCCGCCCCCTGCTGGAGGAGAGCTTCTTGCTGTGCCAGCAGTGCTCGCCGTTCGTCTGCCCTCTGCTCTCGCTCCTGCTTCCTCTCCCTTTGGACTTCGGCCACCTCCTCCATTCGCATCTGCCGCTCGTCTTGCCTTTCCTCGCATGCAGGCTTCCACTCAGCTTTGCGCTGCTCCAGTGTGGCCCACTCAAAGTCTATGCGCTGTTTTTCAAGGGCCGCCGCACCTCGCAGGTCAGTCTTCTTTGGAAGAATTGTTGATTGTTCTCTGGATCCCTTGGTTTGTTAATATCTACAAAGTAACCAAAAAAACGCACGATCATTACACTTGTGCTCCAAACAATCCTTTGGAACAGCCTTTTCTTAAGATTCAGAGTGGCACGTTGTGGTCTCTCTACTTCACAATATGCACCACCCTAGCATTGTAGAAGGCATGCATTCATGCACATTGCGAGGAGCCACTGCGGGTTCGAGCTAGTTGAGCACGCTCACGATACTGAAACGCCGTCGCGCCAACTTAACACCGCCTCTGTTGGGCAGGTGGAGAAAGGGGCGACAAAGGAATATGCCCAGGGTACGGAGGGAAGACGTTTATTTTATACTAACGTTCTGGGCACATACTTTACAGTCCGAATTGCATAATTTACAGTACAGGTACGTACTTCCCGTTAGATGAAAGGGGTGATGGGGCGCCACGCGCAAGTGTGCGCGTCGTCGGCGCAAAGCCAGTGGGCTCTTCGGTCAGGGCAAATTCCGGAATGCGCGCACGTTGTGCGCGCGCGCATCGCCGTGCTGGCCAGATCGGCTCGCAGCAGCGAGGGAGACGGGGCCCATTCGCTCACAGGCACGTACCGCACGACGTGATCGTCGAGTGGTAGGTACGGCCTTGCTATATGCAAGGGTAGGGGCAACAGGAGCAGCCTTAGGCACGGGCCGCAGCCGGAAGGGCTGGTGGGCTTTCGCCGGCGCAACAGAGTTGCAGCCGGCTGGTAAAGAAAGCGTCACATACCTTCGGCCAACGCCTTCGGCGTCCTGGAAGCGTCTCCCCGAACGGACCCCCGCGCAGGGCGCGCGTTCGCGTTCTGGCGAGAGTCGGGTTCGGGCATCGTTCAAACGGACCAAGGAGGTGAGGTTAGCTCCGCTACCAGGGCGGAGCGCCCGCTGCGTGACAGTGTTTCATAGCCTTCACCTCAGGCAGGAGTTTGAGAAGACCGCTCGGCTCTGCACAGTGGCGCCGAGACGAGCCGGCATTTCGGGGAGAGAGGGGAAAAGCGCCGCGCGGCGCCACAAACCCAGTGATCGCGCAATGGCTCGGGCGTCAGGATCCCCACGACGTATTGAGGTTTAAAGTTGATGTTATGAGTTCTGTGGGTGTATTTTAATGAAGGGAAAATGGGACCGCATTTAAAGTTATAGTGATAGGAGGAAAAAAAATGTTTTTGCAGTTAAGCCTAATATCCCACACACCTCACAGCAGTGCATAGTTTGGTGGCATAACTAAAATGAGGTGCCATCAATTTTGTTCCCCTTCACTTTTTTTTACTTTTCCAATTGGTTTTGTCAGCTGACTTTGTGTGAGCACTTCTTGTTGCATGTTAAGGTGGGCTTTGGTCACATCTAAACTACGGCAGGCCTCATCGCCTGTGTTGCGTCAGCACGTTAAACCCTGTCACGTGAACCGATGGTGGGGTGGTCTTTACTAGCTCGGAGCAATGGACACAGGGAAGCTGTTAACAAGTTTGACATAACACATATTTAATGTACACTTGAAAACCTCTAACGCAAAGCACTCCATAATTAAACTACACGGAAAATGATACACACTCAAACCTCTAAGAATTCCAAAACACAACTCAAATACAAACCCCTAACTTAACAGCTCAATATACAATTCAAATCAAAACTCAAAAGTCTCTACATGAAGTCCTACACTATCAGTTCAAATACACTCCTTAATCAAGTTCTAGTTAATTTCTCTCGTACAACACCTCCCTAGTTGTGTCCCTTACAACTGCGTCCCTACTGGACTGGCCTACCCCGCTGTCGTCGGCGCTAACGTGTCGCACCCTTGCGTGGCCGCGGCACGGTGGTAGCCGTCCTCGTCTCGCTTCGGTGCCGGCGTTCCATGCGCGCGGTCACTCTTTGGACGGCGTGGGCTCCGCGCGTCCTCACTTCGTCCCTCTGTGGCAACCCCCTGGTAGCCGCTCTCGCTGGAGGTCCTTGATGCCGGCGTTCGATACGCGCGGAGGCGTTGCGCTACTGAGCACGAGGTCGTGGGTTCGATTCCCGGCCGCGGCGGTCACTTTTCTCATGGAGGCGAAAAGCAAAAACGTCCGTGTGCACGAGATTTCGGCGCACGATAAAGATCCCCAGGTGGTCAAAATTAATCCGGAGCCCTCCACTACGGCGCGCCTCATCGCCTGCGTTGCGTCGGCGCGTTAAACCCCCACAATCAATCAATCAATCGATACGCGTGGTCATCCCTTCGGCGGCGCGCTTCCTCGGTGGCTACCCCCTGGTAGCCGCTGCTGCTGGAGGTTCCATTTAGGCTCGGCCCGAACGTCGCCTTTCGGGGCCGTCGAGACGAACGTCGACGGAGCGTGGACGCTGGCCGCTGGTGCCCGACCGATGCCGCTGGGGCCACGAAGACACAGGTTCGTGGTGCACCTAGGATGACGGTGCCGATGCGAAGTCGGCCCGCTCCCGCCCAGGCTCGGATGGCGTGGTCGATGGCCTAGCCGCGTCCCCCTGGCTCGTTCCGTGAAGCTCACGTGCTCCGGCCGCCTCCTGGTTGTCTTCGGTTTCTTGACTCTCCCTTCTCTTTGTGCGCCCCGCTTTTATACCCTCTGGGCTCTCCCGTGGCGCACTCCCATTGGCTTCTTGCTTCCTTCCTGTCCTTGTATGGCCATCTCACCACTTGTCCCATGCGTGGCCTTCCATGATTGGCCGACCAGTGTGCTGCCACCTTTGCCCATGATTCCTCGGTGCGTCGGCGCTGGCGCTTGCTGATTGGTGCGCTCCTTGCGCGCACTTCAAATTGCAATTCCTTTGATCTTTTTTGTCCCTTTTTTGGGAGGGTTTTGATGCATCCCCTCTCAGGGGGTGCCCTGACACATGACAAACCCTACAATCAATCAATTCGCTTTTTGCTTCATAGTGTCCACACCCCGAAACATGCTGCACACAGACAACACTGGCATGCGACGGTCAGTCTATAATCGAATTTCATTGGGGTTATCAGCCCAGTACAGAATCACGTGGAAAGCGATGGAGAAAATGAGCCCCACAGCCGGTCGCCCGATCCCTTGTGCCAAACACGAGCCACTGCCATCCATGTTACTCTTGGGAGCAACCAGCTCGCCTTGTGCCTGCACCTCATTTTGTATGCGTGTTACAAGCCATTTATTGTAGTGTATTAAGAGTCCCATCATCGGAAGGGAAGGTGATGTCAAACCTGATTTTGCAAAGTACTGTGATATAAAGAGTGCCACAACCTATACTAAATGGTCACCGTCCTCTCACTTTTCATTTCATTTATTCAGTACTTCAGGCTTACAAAGCCGAAGCGGGAGCTCCAAACAGCTGTTCAAAAGAATTTCCTCATACGTTGCCACCCCCTGAAATAAGTGATGGCTCACAACAAGGATACCCTATCGCAACACTGGCGTGCAGCGGCCAGTGTTGCGATACTAATTGTGGTAAGCAGCCCGATACAGAGTGTTGCGGAACGCGATGGACAAAACGAACCAAACAGCCGGTCGCCTGATCCCTGGGGCCGAACACAACCCACTGTCCATCCATGTTGCTTTTGGCAGCAACCAGCTCGCCTTGTGCCTTCAACTGCTGGTTTGGTCGGAAGCACCCGTTGTTGAAGGAACTTGCAAATCCCTAGTCAGAGTGTATAACGTCTCTTCTGAATTCCTATCCATGCCGTCTGTGCTGAGCCACTCAATGGACCTCTGGCCATAGTGGTAGACCAGGTGACAACTGCAGATACCTGGCTTAGCACGCAGCTTCCTACTTCAGGTGGCCTCAGTGTCTTCATGGGGTCTACAACCACTTTGTTCTGGTGAACTCGGCCTTGTAACCCATGACTAGGTGCAGTTTTCGAATTCCTGCATACAAAAGCCTGTGGTGGCGTATAACTTGCAAATACGGTCGCCCGATCTCGAACCTGCATTTTACTCTGATTTTTTTATGACTGGGGCACCCCTAGCTCTTCCAACGTAGTGCAGGCTTCCATTTCCAGCAGGCCACGCTATGCTCTTGATTGAAATATTGGTGGGACCAACAGGGCGAACTACTGACAGCAGGCGACGACGGTATGTAGGCTCTGACTGTTGATCGAACGCGGGTCTACGAGCCATTTCTTGTTTTTGTTTTGGTGCTGTCGGTTTCTTTTGAGGGCAGCATGTGCTCGATTGTGTTGCCGATTGGTGCACCAATGTACACGAGTATAACACGGCACGGTCCTTGAGAGGCTGTGGCATACGCAATGCACCGGATCGTTCAGGGGAAGGCGATTTGCATAGAGGAGTGGCAGATTTTGGAGCTGGGGCACCAGGAGACCAGGGTGGACTTCAAGCAGAATTCTGCGAAATTTTCTTTGGGACTGACTCAGAGGAGCCTTTCGAAGCTTTTGAGAGTGATGACAAACTTTCTATGGCAAAAAATTAGGTGAATGTGGATTCCGCGTATTTCTTCTGGTGGCAAAGCGTTGTCGCCGTTTCTGAATTTTGGTGTCGATCTGGGATAGCACACCCTCCCTACTTTGCTAGTGATCTGGACTTGCCTGCAGGGAGGCGCTTGCTTGGAATTTTACAGTAGTTTTTGGCTGCCTGACAAGGCCAAACCAGCTTCCTTCATCACTGGACTACCTGCATGTTAACATTTTGCTGACGTTAATCAACGTTCACTCCTCCAAAATCCCCACTTGCACGTCATGGCCTCCACTTTCGAAGGCGTCACCGACAGTGAGGCCACTCGGCCTCACTGCCTCTTTGAGAAGGAGAGAATTGTGTTAGGTTTGAGGCTGACATAAAAGGCACATGTTTGCATTCTGATTTGAGATATGTGGCCACTTTTGCTTTTACGTGTGCAAATTGTCATCAAAAATTTTTGGCTGTTTTCAGTATTGTTCTGTAGGGAACTCGGTCAGTTCTTCTGCCGTAAACACAGCGCGGAGCAAATTGCTTGCAAACTTCGTCGGCTGTCCCTCAGAACTAAGCTATAAACGGGCCAGCAGCTGGCTCTCAAGTTTCAGCAACTTGTGAAGTTCATCTGACACTGGTTCCCGGAGTAAATATGGAGGACGGTGAAGCTTCGAAGTTACCGGCTGCATGCCTTGGCAAGTCTTGACACGATGCGTGAACTGCTTAGCAAGGCCCAACTCAGGGCTGAAAAGTGATACGAAGTCAAGTGCCAAGGCTGGCGGAAGGTTTGCTTGCCTGGGTTACGCTCTTGACTGCGTTGGAATGTGACAAGGTGTCGGGCAATTGACACGTGGTGGCGGGTCAACAGACGTGTGCAGGCACTGGAGAGTGGAGCCCTGAATTCGAAGATTTAGGGCCCTAATGCCATCAAGGACAATCAGACAGGTTTCTTGGCGAACGATGTCAAAAAGAAGTGGTGCAGAGTGCCCTTTAAATTGAACGTCGGCCTGGAAACAGCCTTGCACGGAAATTGGATGCTTAGATAGTCAGGAAAGGTGACGTCCGGAGCTGGGAGGAGCAAAACGCTTTGAAAATGTCGGCTAAATTCTTGCTTTGACAAAATATGCCTCTTTCACAACGCTACTCAGCATACGCATGTCCCTGGTGCAGGAAGCTGGAAAGTCTTGAAGGGGTCGGCCGGTCCGCTCCACGCAGACCCCGCCCCGCTGCTGTCTGCTCCTGTAACTGAGCCCGTGTGGTGAAAGCATGCGACCGGGTTTTGCCACCACAGAGAAAACGAAGTACAGTACGTTTTGCAAATGCAACTGTTGAGCAAACGATAACATGCAGGGTGAAATTTTAAGTGCGAATGCACTTCTTAAGCGAGCCTGAATCGTCCGCCGCCGTAGTCCGCATAGCAACAGCTGCGGGTGCGCGCGCTCCTCGTCTTCCTCCTCGTCTTCCCTAGCAACGGGGGGAGATGGGCGCGCGCTACTCTCCTCCTCCTCTCTCCGCTCAGTGACTGCGGGTGTTGGGCGCCTCCTCATGGCACATACCCACGTGAGGGATTGACCAGGAATCGGGCGTGAGAAGGGCTAATGCACCCGCTTAAAGGAGTACTGACACGAAATTTCAAAGCTGAGATAACTATGTAAAACGCTTCCTTTTAAGTGCGAATGCACTTCTTAAGCGAGCCTGAATCGTCCGCCTGAATCGTCCGCCTGAATCGTCGTAGGCGTGCGCGTCGACTGGGGTAAGCTCGAGACCTTCGACCAAGGGGACGACGACCGAGTCGACTAAGAAGGAGAAGAGGCGGTGGCTGCGGCCGTCGACGACGGGGACATCGAAACCGTCCCGGCCGACTTCGACTTGGACGACCCGCTGCAGCTGGCGATCGCCCTCAACGCCGTGTCCAAGACCATGTTCTTCAACGAGGAGGGCGACTGCGGGCCGAGGCGAGTCGAACTGGGCAGATCGGACGAAGGAGGAGAAGGAGCGAAGCGACCGCGCGTGTTCATGGTGAGCGACGACGGCAGCGAGCGGAGGAGCGACTTGGACGCGGCCGACGCCGCGCTCAAGTTGGTGGACCAGTCTCACAGCCTGCACGTGGCTCCGGGCGAGAATCGCGTTCCCATAAGTGCGAATGCAACCGTGCATTCGCACTTACACACTCTCTCCCTCGGGGAAGTGCGAGGGATTTTTTTTGTTTCTAACAACACACGCACTCTTAATCTGGTTCCAGATAAGATCCACTTAGTAAACGCAACAATATTGCAAAAATTTTCCTGTTAGTCTATAAAGAACAGAGCTTCACATAAACAAGCGGATCAATGTTCCGTATAGCTAAATGGAACAGTGACCCTTGTAAACACATGGATTGACGACCTGGATACACATGCGGATTGGCGTTCCACATAAAAAGTGTTCCAAATACCTTTAGTTCAAGAGCATGCATTATATATTTAAATATATATATATATATATAGTAAGGAAATGAGGGGCTCGTTGAGGAAATACAGAAAGATAAGTCAGCAGTCTACAACGCCAAAGGAGGCATAGGGGTGTGGTTAGGCTCTTTTCTTTTTCACTACGGTTAATTAAGTAAACATTTTTTTTAAATATACACAAGAAAGAAAGAGAGAACAACACGCGCCCAGAGTGGGGACCGAACCCACGCCTTTCGATTACATGGTGAATGCCTTACCAAGTCGGCTTTTTCTTTGTTTCTTTCTTCTGTATATTTAAAAAAAAATGTTTACTTAATTAACCGTAGTGAAAAAGAAAGAGCCTAACCCACACCCCTATGCCTCTTTTGGCGTTGTAGACTGCTGACTTATCTTTCTGTATATATATATATATATATATATATATATATATTATATATATATATATATATATATATATATATATATATATATATATATATATATATATAAATAAATAAATATATAGGGTGCATTAGCTATCTTTAGCCAGGGTTTAAAAATGTGCCGCCGCACTCTAAGACGACGCGCCCAAATGCATGTTGCTCACTTTTGCATGAAGTGTGTCACGCCATTTTTGTATTTTGCTTAATGAGATAATTATTCCAAATTAAGTGTTCAACTTCTGAAACAACAAAGCCGAGAAAAAATATCAATTACAAAGCTGCAGAGCGGTCCGCAAATGTCCTATAAACAGTTTGGCTATCAAGTATTAGCGTATTTTCAGCTTATTCATGATGCCCGCAAAATACCAAAATAAAAATTGGGCCCATCTCCCCGCGAGGGGGACTCGAGTAAATGCGTCGCATAGGGGGTATGTGTATTGCGTTAACATTTAGTGTTTGGGGAGTTGGTGGTAGTGAATGCATTGTATCAGCAGCTTCTTGACGTAGTTTGAATGAGTCAAGGATATAAGGCGCGTTCGTAGCCTTTGAATCTGTGTCGGTTTTGTGGCGTAGTGGGAAGAGCACCATGTACCTCGCGTTCCGCCCACAGGTAGTGAATGCGTTGTATCAGCAGCTTCTTGACGTAGTTTGAATGAGTCAAGGATATAAGGCGCGTTCGTAGCCTTTGAATCTGTGTCGGCTTTGTGGCGCAGTGGGAAGAGCACCATGTACCTTGTGTTCCGCCCGCAGGGTCGTGGGATCGAAACCAGGCGCCGATAAGTATTATTTTTTTATATAGTGTAGGGGGAGGGGTACGGACCTGTTGTTGAGAGCGAGGAGGGTAGCGTAATGCGGGAGAGGAGGAGTGGGGGAGAGGGCTCACCTGCGCACTGAGCTGTTGCGAATGGAAGGCGGACGCTACATGTGAGTTAAAGAAATGCTCTGCCTTTAAAAAAAACACCACGTGACATCCCCGCATGCTCCTCGTGATTGCAGTGCTCCGCATGCTGCGCAGAAACAGCCCTGGCCGCGCTGCGCTGCCGCTTAGAAAGCTACTGGTCAGGTGACGGACCAGTTGCTCCCGGCAGCTCAAGAGATAACCGCTGCGTCAGAAGGAACTGTCGAGAGGGGAGCACATCGCTGGCATAAATGGCTGGCATAAATGCCCTGTTGCTTTATAAGCAGCAGCGCGCCTATTTTTGTTTGTGCGCGAAACGTTTGGAAGCACTGCAATTCCGACGCGCGAGCGGGCGTGTAATGTCATGTTTTTTTATTTCGCGGGCATCATCACCCAACTGAAAAACACTCATACTTAATAGAAGGAAGGACAAAAACTAGTTATTTGGACGTTTTGCGAACCGCCCTGCAACTTCCTAATTGGAATATTTTTCCTAGCTTCATTGGTTCAGAAGTTGGTTAATAACCCTGGCTAATTTAAATAAAGTAAATCTCAATAAGGAACATACAAAACTTAGCGTTACACTACATACGAAAGGGAGCAACATGCATTTGGTTGCACCAGCTTACAGTAAATCGGCATATTTTTAAACTCTGAAACACCCTGTATAAGCTATCACGTAAATATATATTCAAATGTGCATACCACACAATGATAGGGACTGACTTTTTCATTCTTGGTGTCGAAAGTATTGCCTTGGTTTGAGTGCATGCAGATAGGTTCTACGTTTTAATATAACACAAAGAAGTTTTTTTGTAGCTAAAGTTAGTGACTGTTTTTCAGTTGTCCGTAATGCAATGTTACCAAGTTCTGAACGCTGTATTCTGTGATATGAATCCTCTCCTCTCATGCGAAGCTAATCATGAGACATTCAGATTGCTGTAAGCACCCTTCAGATTGTTCCTAACAAAGTGAAAGTTACAAAGCACATTACACAATTGCAATCAAAAACTGATTGGGCTGATAAGAGTTAGGTTCACATAATACGTATATAGGGAAACCAATAGGCATCTTAAATTATTGTGTATGCTCCCTGAAAATACATATATTGAAAAAAGATGGCGTAGCAATGTATACATGACTTATTGCTCTAAAGTCTCCATCACTAAAGTCTCTAAGAAGACTGTCACTGGAGCACAAGACTGGTTGCTGAAGGTACTTTGCTGTTTCAGGGTGCTTGAGGAGATTATGCAGCAATGGTTTCAAAGGAACATAATAGGCCTTAGAGCCATTTTTCAGAACTTTTTTAAATAGCTTGATATAAATGTCTGTTTGCTCGTAAAGGCATTTCCTTGCCTTGTTAAAGCTGAGCTTTGATGTGTCAAAGCTCAGTTGTTTTGCTTCAAATATCTCAGCTACACCTTGCACTACACCATCGACGGCTGCCTTTGAACACCTGTGCTGGCCCTCCAACAGCCTGCATAAATCTGACAGCCTTGCCCCCTCCGTGATTTCAGGTCGTGTCAGCTCAGACATGCTTTCTGGATCCAAAGAGGGCACACTGTGCGATTCCTCATCTGGAGCACTGCAGCTAAGCTGGGGGTAATCAGACTCAGGGTAGTTACACTGAGGGTCATGCTTGTGGCAGTGATCAATGTGTTCCTTGTAACACTTTGCTGCAATGAACGTTGCCCCACAAACTGAACACGAGTACTCCTTGACGTACCAACCATGACCCTTCACGTGCTAAAAATAGCGATTTAAGTAAGTAGTCACAAAAGCACAATGTTTGCATGCATGTCGCACCTCGGAATGCGCTTCTGATGGAGCAACAGCAAACTGGCTTTGAGTTGGCCTAGGAGCAGTTGATGTCGTAGGAATGTTGGGCATGGTAGACTCGCCGATCTCACTTGCAGCCGCACCAGTAGTAGTTGCATTCATGGGTTGTGTGTGTAGAGCAAACACCTTGTCCTGTTGCACCCATGTCTGTGGGGTTCTCTCATATCCTTCAGCAGGCAATGTCTGCTCCCAGCCCTCTGTACAACATAAAAAAACTTTGCAGATATACAGCTATGCATAACAAACTTGTACAGCGGTCAATAAAATGTTTAGTCCTTAAAATTACGCTGTTTTGTGCTTGATTTCTAAGTTTAATTTGTGTCTACATTCGCAGGCAACATTGCCGAGAACTTATCTAGTTGCTCACCTTGCATTTATAATTGTTGACGGTTTTTTTATTTTAAATTTGTGCTTGACAAAAACTGCCGCAAATTTACTTGGTTCAAATTTATGCAATGTTCAAGGACCAAGATATGCAATATCCATTTATTTTGGACTGAACGTTTCATTAAACGTAGACAGGCATCTGCACCGCTATACAAGAATTCAAATATCGGTACGACGCCCTTATGCTGTACTCGCATGCCTCTATGTGTTCGCTGTGCTATCGCATTTTCCGTCACACATTTTTTACCTGGCCCTCTCCAGGGATAGGCCCCTGCTTATTTGTATCGTTTGTACCTTATTTATTTTGTAAGAAAGAAATTGTTCCAACAAAAACACAAAGCAGACGAAATATTGGTAGCGCATATTCATTACTTTCGAGAAAAGATTCTGCGAAAAAGCTGGGTTCATCTTCACGATCCACCCTGCTTGCCTGAAGATTAAGTACTGAAACAAAAAAAAATCACTATATTTTTAGAGGAACTCTGCCAAGGAGCCCCTGTATTTTTCTGAAGGATTTTTTAACAAACCAAGCTATGAAGTTGCACCTCACTTAGTTGTCATTACTGAATACATAGCAGGGAAGTTCACTAAAACCTTTTGGCTTGCTAGCATGTTCAGAAGAAAAAAAAATTTAGTAAAAGTATTTCAGCTAGTTCTAAATAAACAAGTGAAGGAATGTAGGCGTCTTTTGATAATCGTGTATTCTAACAAAGTGCAACGCCATCCTTTACAAAGTTCAAAATACTTGAGCTACGAAAAAGCTAGTGCATACCTCTTTCCCTCTGTCTGGTGTTAGCACTCGCTTCTGCCACTGTAAAATGTGTCATAATAAAAAATAAAATACCTTAGTCGCCATGACCAACACTTTTAAAGTGAAAGCTTTCTTATTGGGACTGACGGTGCCCCGTCAAAAAACTAATGCGTCTCCTCATAGACTGGTTGGTAGACCGAAAATTTCAGATAAAATGTGGCACACGGCGCGGGCGTGAAACTGGGTAAACGGTTACTTGAAAATCGCGAAAAAAGAAAGGCTCTAGATATGACAATGACACGCAATCTCAGAAACCACGTACCGGTGTACATATCAATCGTTTGTAGTTGCGTTTACTTAGTGCACAAAAAATCGTCGCTTTGGTTCGTTCTTTGTTTGGTATTTGTGTCTTTGAACATTTGACAACCGATTGGACAATTTTTCAGCTAATGATGGACGCACTTTTAGCAAGGGTTTTGATGGACTTTTCACGCAGTTTTGATGTTCAAAACTTTTGTGCTTCTCTCAACTTTTTTTTCAGATGGGAAGTTTTTTGTCCATTTGTGGTCCTGCAGTTTACTTTCATTTTGCGATTAGAGCAAATCTGAGGAAAAATAGAGGCTTTTTCAAGAAAAGGTGTGACTTATGAGAGAATGAACATCAGAAGCTCCTGCTTGGCATAAATCAAGGTCTTTGTTTTTCTTACTGCATATGTAAGTCTTAAAGCGCTATTTTTCGTCTAGAGCAGTGTCACACACACACGCTAAGTGTGACAATCTCTGCCATGCCTAAAGTGTGGCAATGCTAAAAAAATTAAGAATGCTACCATAACACGTGAACAAAACCGTGTATCAGGTAATTAAAACAGCCACTACTATGTCATGCCGTTGTTTCTTTATTTTTATTTTTTTATTTAGACAAGACTGCAGGCCAGAATTAGGCCTAAGCAGGAGTAGAAAGATAAAAGCATAGCATATCAGGCAAATGTAATTATACAATCTCTATCTTAGAAAACACCAACAAAGAATGGCAAACGCCAAAAAAAAATTCTACATGTGAAAAATTGATGCATGCAGAATAGGCGAAGTGAACACAGAGGCAGGAAGACTTTTCCAATCGGATATTGTTTCGCGGGGAAAAATGAATATTTATGAGTGTTTGTGCGGGCGAACATTGGGGTAAATTTAAAGGGGTGGTATTGCCTGGTTGGCCGGGAAGAATGACAGGTCAGATATATTGATGGGCCAATGCGAAATTTGCGGTCCTGAAGGTTGGCAAGAAATTTTAATCGGTTGATTCTATACTCTGTTGATTCGGTTGATTCACGTGACTATGAGTAACGAAGCATATAAAGGTTGAAATAGTTTAATGAAATGTAATATAAATAATAAGTTACTCCCTTCGTTAGACTAACTGGAATACACATGAGTGATCCACAGGAACCTTTCGGACTAGTTCGCACATACTAGCTCGAACACACATTAGTGATTCACAGGAGCATTTCGACTAGTTCGCGCACAGGTTTCTTCCCTCAACATGAGCGTTTCATACTTTCAAAATGAGCATCCATGTGCACATATATATGTTGAGGTCTTCTGAAACACACTGGCAATTATGCAATTACCACAGCCCTGAATCGCTCTATTGTGACATTGTTTACATCCCTGAATGAATGTCGGTATGTGAAGGAAATTCACGTTTTGATGCTGTTTGTGAAGCCAAGACTTTATAATTCCTCCTACGACCCACCATTATGGCTCATTGGCGACAGTTCTGTGCTGCTAAGCCCAGGGACGCGGGGTTCGATTCGGGAGCTTTTCTGATAGGCCTCCTGCGCTGCCCAAGGGGTGCAGCGCAAGCAGCTTCCGGGTAGTACTTCCGGGTAGTACAAAGCTGCGCGGGTCCCATAGGATCCCGTGTTGACAGAAGCAAGATGAGCTGGATGTTCCCGATTGTTTTGCGACATGGGCACGAGCCCATCCCCGACGAGTCCGGTTTCTTCCGGCGATCAACTTGTCATTAGGAAAAAAAGCTTGCAGCGCTAAATACGTTTGCAGTGCCGACGAAAGTGCCCGGGATGGTGACAGCGCTCTACCAACTCGCAGATTCACCGATCGGTGGCCGTATGAAGTGAAATTGGAAGTGAAACTTTTAGTTTAAACTAATACTCTAGGTGGCAAGGACTTTTAAACAACAGCCGATCAAAAACTAAGAGGGACGCAATCGGTGATCGCGCTTTAAAAAGCCTGTGAGTCTGGTGGACCGCTGGCTCGCCTGCTGTGGTGCGCCACTCTTTTGCGTACCTGTGCACTATGCGTGCACTTTCATTAAACAGTGCTCGTTTGCGTCGCCGTTACAAATACATGGTGCAGCGTCAGCTTGCCGTTTTGTTGCGTGTCTCAGTGACAAAGTGCAGCGACCGTCAGAAGCGTGAATCTGTTTACGATTCCAAAATTTGTGGCGGTTAAACAAGGTGGTCGGGCGAACCTGAGAGGCCGCTCGCTTTCCTTGTTTGCTCTCACTTTACTTAATTACACTGTTGCATTATATACTTCCCAGTTCGCAATTAATAGGCTAGAATGAGGGTCAGCAACGTGTTGAATTGTAGGGCCGAATTGCATGCAGCCGACACGGCGGAGGGCTGGGACGGCAAATCGGGTGGGAGAGGGAGGGGGGGCTTTGAACGCTAAAAAAATAGCGAATAACCAATAATATCTGACAGTAATCTGGCGAAGTTGAAGATGGGGAAAACAATTCAACTGGAAGCGACCAATTCTCGGTTGTCTCGCTGCCTAACTCCATTTGAGTACAAAACTGGCGTGTCGGTGTTCATTTTGTTAGCGACGACCCCTGCGCTAGAAGATGACCAACAGAGTCAGTGATGATCGTTTGTAAATATGCGGGGCCACACGCCGTGTATGTGGCTGTTATATTATGCAAATAGAAGTACACACACAATCTTTTGCAGGCAGCGGGCGGGGCGATTTCGTGCTTGTTTTGCGTCCTTTAATAGGGCTTAATTTGTTTATTTGACGCATTTCCTCACCTACTCGCTAGTATACATGTACCCTGCTGTTCGTAAATCGTGCCGCGTAAAAGGTCAAGCAAGAATCTCATTTAGTTTGCAAAGAATCTCATTTAGTTTGTGAAAATACAAAACAAAATTTCAAGGCGGTGCCAGGCCAGTAGTGTCAGCTGAGTCGGCTGCGCAATTCTTGCGTTCGCTTGCATGCTGCCGCTGAAGCAACCTTTTCCAGTTACCAGCAGCGTTCTGTGTTTATGCTACTCGTGAACTTTCCTTAGTCGACCGCAGGCAGAAGGAAGAACGGTAATGCTCGTCAGGAAGTTAGACCACCCCACCTGGCGATACTGTCCCACGCCGCGACGGCCGCGACAGCTCGCTCAAAAGAAAGCCGATAAATCAACTTGTTTTTACCCGGATCTTATTTTGTTTAGACTTTGCACGTACTTTAATGGCTATTTAATACAGTATGCAGCCATTTAAACCGCGCACAAAGCGAATAAAACTAAGTACAACCAACTTTCACTCTGGCTTGTAATTGAAACCACATGGAGGGCGGCGAGGGTCGTCTGCTTCTGTACTACCCAGAGGCGTCGGCCACTAGGGGCGCTGCATGTCGCCAAAACTCCAGCGCAGGAGGGCCTATGGAGGCGAAGGGCGAAGACATCCGTGCGTCAAGCTTTCGGCGCGCCTTAAAAATAGCCAGGTAGTCAATATTAAGTTGCATACGACACACCTCAGCCTGTGCAGCTTCGGCCGCTAAACCCCATAATCAATAATTTCTAATTCTTACGAACACGTGTGGGAGTATGTGCGTATATTCATGTGCGCGCAGGCGGGCGTGTGTCTGTGCGCGTGCATGTGTTTGCGTGTGTGTTTGTTAAAACCAATAGTAAAAGTTATCTCTAATATGCCAAAGAGTCACTTAATAGGAACATTCAAGCTCTGTACTGACCGGCAAGGTTACCATGCGTAACGGGGGGAATGGCCACACAAAATGCACCATCCAAGTGGAAACTTTCTCATGGCTGACGAGTTCTTGAAGCCTTCTGAAACCCAGCGCATTCGCATTCAGTGCACCGGCCTCTCAACGTTACTGTAATGTCTTCAGCAACAGTGGAACAGGCCATTGGCCACTTGCGTAGGTAGAATCTGCATGGAAATATTGCGATCTTGTACAACATCGCAAGCTTCTATCAAAATGAATTGTGCCGCAGTACATAAGCTCCACGAACAATTGTGGCCGTTCACAATAAATCTCGCGTGTCATCAAGCCTAGAGCAAATAATTATGACTGACTTTATACGCACGACGTCGTGCAGTCCTGCGGAAGCCATTATACGCACGACGCGACTGACGCGCCAATGCGGCAGCCGGAACAGCCAGTGGCGCGCCGTTGCACCGGCCGTCCCAATCGCCCGGGGAGGGTGTTTTGCAGAATTGCCACCTTGGAATTGCGACGCAGCCGTTTCGTCGTTTTCCGTCGCACCACGGGGCGCGGACCAGATGATTGATTGAGAACCGTAAAACGCTCCTGAAAATGGCTTTTCATCAACATTCGCGCTTCGTATGGCAATAAAAAGAAAGCATAGCTGATGGGATATGGCAATAAAAAGAAAGCATAGCTGATGGGAGGGATGCAAAGCAAGACATAGAACCGGATAAAGCTTTTTTTTTACCTACTATTGCTGCTAGCTGTGAACATGCAGTATGCCACATTACGCCCTTACCACCCTTCCCACTGATGGGAAATTTCGGGCGCCGAAAGAGCGTTCAGCTGTTTAAAAAAAACCTA
Source organism: Haemaphysalis longicornis (assembly GCA_013339765.2). Taxonomy (NCBI): domain Eukaryota; kingdom Metazoa; phylum Arthropoda; class Arachnida; order Ixodida; family Ixodidae; genus Haemaphysalis; species Haemaphysalis longicornis. The sequence goes on along the minus strand of JABSTR010003813.1, from coordinate 3,936 downwards.
GTTTATAGTTTTCACGTATTTTTTATCCCAGCTTATGTACTATTAACAATGTGCATAGCCAACGCAGTTCAGATGCGGCCGAGTTGCCATCGCGTCAAACCGACCATGAATGGCGGTGCGCTTATCTAGCCTTCCAATTAATGGTGTTGGATGTGAGCATTTTTTAGAAACCTTTTTTTAGAATTAACACGTTTATGGAGGGTTATGTTGACTGATAGCCTAAACCAGTGGTTCTCAAATGGGGTCCGCAAACCCAAACGGGTCCGCGACAGCATTTGAGGGGTCCCCGAAGCCTCCCTGGAAACTCACCCCGCAATTCTTTTCTCGATTTCGTCAGCACTCTCTTACTTTGCAAAAAGGTGGCTTCGCCGCATTACATGTAGGTTTAGGGTTCGCAAGCCTGACCCCACATGATGAAATGACGCCGACACACAAGAAATGGAAATCACGAGTTTTATTCTTTATGTGTGGCAGGGCGATGTCAGCAGCTTTTTCACACCTACCAGAACAGAAACAAATTCCGGCTTTAAAAAGTGTGCGCCTCCTCGGGTCTTCAAAATAACGAGTTCCACACAGTCTGAATGAAAGGGTTGGTTTGCCCGAAATAAAATGAAGGTGAGTGCAACACTTAATGCAGAACCAGTGACGCTTTAGGTCTTCCTTTTTCACTTTAACACATGGCCTGTAATAAAATGTAGAAGAGAAAAACATATAGAACGGAAATTATCAACGTACACAACCCCATACTTACCAGTGAAACCATTCCAAGCACTGATCACATAAGATCATTTTTATTGCCCCATCATCCTTCTTTCACTGTGCGCAGCACCACATGTCTCCTCTTTTTTTCACAGCAACTGCCGACAAGGAAGAGATGCTCATACATGGCAGGCAAAAAAGAGAAATAAACGATTAGAGAGAATGGTTCTTACTGGATGATGACAGCAGCAGGCATGCTTCTGCGGTGAAGTATTTCTTCAGCTTTTGCAATGGTACCCGGTGGTCTAGGAGGGCGCTTGGCAACTCCTCAGGTCGCTCTACAATATCACTCTCGTCGAGGATTCCCCCTTCATTCACAACACGTACTGCAGCCTCCTTGTCAGCAATGACCGTTAGGAGCACTGAAACAAATATCCAGTACATATTGCACAAGCATGACAAGCCATGGCACTGAGAAACATTTCGCCAGAATATTCTTTCTGAGTGATGTAGCTAGTGCAAGTTTATAAGAAGTTCTTAAAAATTGTGCCGCTGACAAAAAGTAGGCTGCATATTTTTTTTTTTGCATTCTTTGTAAGTAATGATTGTGCACTTCCAGAAAACTAAGCAAAGTTATATTGTCTTGTAATCTAGAACTTGTGTAATGCCCTCAGGCCTTTAAGGATGCAATAAATGAATTGAAACTGTGGTGCACACGATTGTCACAAGAATGCAACAAATCCACTGCAAAAACAAAAAAACGTACCAAGTCAGGCATAACTATTAGGAAGCACAGCGAACCCTAGCTATAATATAAAGGGACCACAAAAGCAAACTACAACTTTGCCTAATTTAAAAGAACTAGGCTCCAGTACCTCACCCACCTCCACTCAAGCCAAATATGGCATTTAACAACTGAAAATCTGCGAGGAGTATTAACACACTTTTATATTTCCCATCTAGTGGCGTTCTGTGGGCAAAAGTGACATCATATGGGCCAGCAGAGTAACACCGTAATATCCCAGCCTACACTTAAATTAATTAATAAAATAGTTTAGAAAAAAATCGTAATTTTTCCTAGCACCACCCCAGTTTGAAGCCTTGTTCATGCCAACACACTTCACTAGATGCTCGCATAGCAGTCAGGTATAAAATAGCGCCCATTAAAATTTTTAATGGGTACTTTGATTTCAAACAATGGAAACACATGAACAAGAATACACTTACATCACCAGCCTAGTTGACTTGCCCACAAGTACGGTCAATGTCCTCTGGAATTCCCAAAGCTGCAAGGTGAAGAACAGAAACTTTTAGAATAATACACACAGGCATTTCTAACACAATGCAGCTTGTAGCTGACTACTTGGCGATGAACCCCTGGTTCCCTTGGAAAAGGTTTTTAATTTTTTTAGTGCAATCGAGCTTTTACAGAAACTTTGATTTTACCATGTTACGTCATTTTTACATGAGCGGTTTTTAAATTTTTAGTGCAATCAAGCTTTTACAGAAACCTTGATTTTACCACTTTACATCGTATTTACATGAGCCTTTTACGTAAAAGGTAGTGTGCTCAAATTTAATATATTACCTTGTGTCTGGCGCATTATAGCAAAATTTCGCTGCTGCGCCAATAAAATTCAAATTCATTCATCCATTCAAGACCACAAGAGAAAGAAATCTGTTTTGTAGGAAACAGAGGTACAAAATGAAAATTTCAGGCTTTCGAGTTTCTGGTAACAAATCCCCACGGCGCAAATCATATACAGCAGGTTATACAATATTATGCAGTAACCAGGGGCGGATCCAGGCACTCATTTTGGGGGAGAAGCTTGCACAAGCTCGTGGAAATCGCTCGCATTCGAAGTCATTGAGGCCTCATTTGACCGTTCAAGAAGTCTTCCGTCGTCTCGATGTTCACGAAATGGTATGTTTTGGTGCCCTAGAAAGATCATAGATGGTATAATTGGGACCAGGTGGTTTCAGTTCTCGTTCACTTGATGTGGACACTGATTGCTGATTTGGTTGGCTACATCTTTTTCGGGTGCCTTCAGACATGCGAAAAACTCCACCCAGCCTGCATTGCTTCATTGTGGTACTTGCTTGCTTCATGTACAGAAAGATCGCTGTCCTTTCCTAGCAGTTTCGCAAAGGACGTGAGTGGCTTGGTGACCAGTTTTTGGAGGGGGACATTTTTCTGGTAGCATCCCATCGCACCTGTTACGAACAAAACGCAGTACTTGCAGTACAGGCCCCTGCTATAATCGGACAGCACAAGCCACTTGAACTTGTTTAAATGCGACTGACTTACGTATCGCTTCTCATTTTTGCCGTTTTTCCGGTGAAGTTATCCGGAGGGCCCCAATCCGTTTCCAACAAACGCCGTTTAGTGTTCTCATCGACTTTTCCACCGACGAACTTTCCTATGTCACTCGCGAATTCTGCGGAGTTGCCACGTCCAATTTTTCACCTTCAAATTCGGTAGTCTGGTCGCATGGAGAAGGAAGGGGTGAACATTCGCCTTGCAGAGGTAGCGATGCACTACATGTTGCCGACCAGGGAAGGATACAGGTGTTACTGTATTTCTCGTCCAGTCGTAGCGTTGGCACAACTGCTGATGAGGTAGCCTGTTCCGTGCCTTCGACTGCAACATGTAGGGATTTCTTAGCAGCAGGAAGGGAGAACTTGTCGATCTTTTGCGAACTTGCTCTCTTCATTCTCCAGAGACAGCTTCGGGGTGGCAAACAGACGAAAGAAAATGGGATAGTCGAACGCTGTCGGTGTACATGACGAGCCGCAATTGCGAGCTTCATGTTTTAAGATGCTTCATGTATCAATATGCAGAATACAAAAAATAATATTTTCTGACCTGGCGATAGAACGAGAATTCATGAATTAAAGCCACATCCTAGAATCTGTACAAGAGTATATGAGCATTTAAATTACTAAAAGGGGAGCTTACCCATGCAAAGAAAATTTTTCGAATAATAAATGGATATACATAGGAGACTGCGCAAGCACTGCTGCTCCACTTGGTGACCTTCAATCGTACGTTGCATCCTTTTAACAAGTAAAACAGAGAGAGAGCAACTTCCAGGTGCAGCAGCATCACAGACGACAAAATTAGCAAGTGGCGCAGTGCTTACGCATATTTACCTAAACCTTACAGAGGGCTTTCAGCGGAATACTTTAAAATAACTGCGCATCGTGTAATAGAAACAATTAATCACAAAGTGCGTA